>JAUMHA010255034.1:0-15237 GCA_032359765.1 Saxidomus gigantea | reverse complement strand
TGACATGGCGAAATTGCCGAGATTAATTTGTTGGCGCCACTAAAATTCGCCAACTGAAAGATTTTAGCGCCAGAATTCATTTATTGTCGCATTTGGCGCCATTGGCGACCGACAGCGGGAACCCTGATACATGCCAAATATCTAAGCTCTGGGCCTTCCTGTTTTTGAGAAGACTTTTAAAGTTTTTCCTCTTCATTGCTATGACAAACAGAGTTCATCATGGAAAGGAATCATTTGAACGACTATGATAGAGCTTTATGCAAGGAATATCCCTGAAAAGTTTCATCAAGATTAGCCAAATGGTGCCAGGTGAGCTAACAAAGATGTATGGCCAGCTATTCACACATAAATTGCGAAGAAATTAGCCTTTAAATTTCTTGTGTTTTATGATACTGAAATAAATCCAGGCAACCTTTCAAAATATTGATGTGAAACAAAAATTTTGCAAGTGTATAGATGGACGGACAGGTGTTTGAATGGCGAGAGAATTAAAATTAGCCCTAATTAAGTATCACATGAGTCAGTTAGATGAATACAAGACAGATTCCCTGTTCTGTAAATTAATGCACATGTAATAATAATTATGAGCTATTTACATTTTAAGAACATACGGCAATAAGGCTTTTGATTAATAAAAAGTTGAAAGTTGCTTGTTTCATCGTATGGACCTGACATCCTCATACAGAGATCACACAATACTACTAACTAAATACAGCAAATCTTAAGCTTCCATATTCCTTATATATTTCCATAAGTTCTAAGAATTGTACGGAAAAACACAATATTTCTACAAATGTTCCTTAATTCTCAAATTCCAATGAACAATGATAAAAACCTTTTCACAGTCATACCGCAATTATAGTTGTATCTAATATGCCTATAAGTTCTAAGAATTGTACAAAAAACCACAATATTTCTACAAATGTTCCGTCTCAATTTCCAATAAACAATAATCAAAACCTTTTCACAGTTGTATCTAATATGTCGTAATCCGAATTAGAATGTCATTTTATATAAAATCGATTTCTCCACACTTTCTATACCAGTATCTATCTTCACGCTTCCATTTAGTCAACTTGTTGTCCAGAGAAAAAAAGAAATCAATTCTTATTAGCTCTTTGCTCATATGGAGACCCTTACAGATCCTGATGGAAAGTAAATCTCTAGGAAATACGCTTGATTCTATCTTGATTCAATCGCCAGACAGGAACAGATGTGTCAAATAAAACTAGGATCTACTGGAACATGTCAATCAAAGAAGTTTCCTTAATGTTGTATTAAAACAGACTGAGCTGCTGATCCTGTTTCTCTTACAATGATTTTCTTAATGCTTAAAGCTGCCCGCTCTCAGTTACTGTTGAAAAAAAATATTAATAATAATATACTTGAAATCTTTTCACTGTGGTTTACTTGGTAATGTCTGACTGTGGTTTACTTGGTATCGTTTGACTGTGGTTTACTTGGTAATGTCTGACTGTGGTTTAAGTATCTTTTGACTGTGGTTTACTTGGTATCCTTTGACTGTGGTTTACTTGGTATCATTTGACTGTGGTTTACTTGGTATCGTTTGACTGTCGTTTACTTGGTATCGTTTGACTGTGGTTTACTTGGTATCTTATGATTGTGGTTTACTTGGTATCGTTTGACTCTGGTATACTTGGTATCTTTTGACTGTGGTTTACTTGGTATCGTTTGACTGTGGTTTACTTGGTATCTTTTGATTGTGGTTTACTTGGTATCGTTTGACTCTGGTACACTTGGTATCTTTTGACTGTGGTTTACTTGGTATCGTTTGACTGTGGTTTACTTGGTATCGTTTGACTCTGGTATACTTGGTATCTTTTGACTGTGGTTTACTTGGTATCGTTTGACAGTGGTTTACTTGGTATCTTTTGATTGTGGTTTACTTGGTATTGTTTGTATCGTTTGCCTGTGATTTAGTTGGCATTGTTTGACTGCGATTAAATACTTTGTATCTTTTGACTGGTTTATTTGATTTGGTGCTCTTACTGTGATTTATTTACAAATTCTGGCTGCACTTTGGAGTCATATTCTCTAACTATAATTAGCAGAACACCACCATGAGTCCAAATATTTCTATTTGGGATTCATTTTCATAAGTCTTATTAGCACAACACAAGAGTTGTGTCTGAAAAAACGTAAAGTAACATGACCACACACAGCCAATGTACATACCAGTTATTGTATTTACAACACAGACTGAAAAGTACATTTTCATGAAACAGATCCAAATGTAACAAACCACAACATTAGCTTGTAGGCAACACTGTTAGAAATCAATGTGGAGTTAATTAAATTTAATTGAAACATTATACAAGCACAGAACTGGCAGCAACTGAAAATATTTGAAAATAATCCCTATAGTTTAAACTAAGCTATGTAAAGGGAAAAAATAACATTATAAAGTAAATCAATCTTTTACACTTCATTTATGTAAGCTCTTTTTAAGCTTGTTACGTGAATTTTAGTATCCCACTATAAATTTCTATTTAATTTACAAATAAATCCTTTTAGTTAAAGCAAGAAATTATACTCAACATCTAACATTAAGCTTCATATTTGAAAGCACAAAAAAAAAGATTTAGAAACAGGCTGAAACTAAATTGCATCATTCATTTTTCACTTTTTAGAAAATACATAAAAAATATCATACACAGTTTAAAATGAACCAGGAAACTGCCATTTTGCAGTTTCTATTCAGTTTCTAAGTGAAAGTCATACAAAGCAACATGGTTTCTTCAATTAATGAACTTTTTAAGGGTGTATACTTACATCAATATCCTGAGGCTTCAAAAGAAGGCTTACTGATACACTGAGATGAAATACATGCTGTTTTTTTAAACCTAGCTAACATGAAGCAACAAAACTTACATATGCCTCAAAGCTTTATCCAAGTGAGACCTCAAATCTGGTATTTACTCTGGTGCATTTTATAATATTAATACATTCCTCTAATTTCTAAATTTACTTAGAACAGTGGTGGTATCAATCCAAAGAATTCTGAGTAGGTCTTGGAAACCTTCCATGAAAATTAATACCAACCATGCCAACAGGTGTTGATTCACTTATCAATCATATGAATATAGTAAAGTACCTACTTAAAGATGCAGTGCTCAATCCCTTGAAAACAGTTCACCAAGGTATACTTAAATGCCTACAATTACCAGACAGGCAACAACAAATCATACATGCCGTTCTCTCCTATATTCGCCTAGTTCTCCTGTATTTAGACCCTAACCCTGGGCCCCGGCTAAGCTCGCAAAAACACTAAAAACTCCCGGTAAATTAAATTTTGGAGAAAAAAACTACGTGGTCCATAAAATAACAGCTTATACATCATGTACATGGTCAATACCCTAACACATCATGTTGATAATGAAGAAGTACTATTGTGTACAGTCAATTAGGTGACGAAACTGATGTGTTGACACATTAGTTTGTGTTAATTGTCACTATCATCGATCTTAGGTAAATTGCCCGGCGGGTAGTTAGCGGCGATTCTTAAACTACGCTCCAAACCTGCCACTAATTAAATCATTTTATAACCAAGTTTAACAAAATTAAACGATTTGATGTTTTCGTAACAGCGCCAAAACAAATTTACACATCGATTGTCTGATGTCCATGCAATCACACATCTATGTTGTGATAAGTTATCAGAAACCTTCTGCGTTCCGATAGGATGAGAGTGAATAACGGGCAACACCTTCAAATTTATCGTCTGTCAAACAACGCTGTATTGCAGATCTCGATGATAAGTGACCCGCATTTCCTCATAGTTTTATGCAAACCGTGGAATCGTCGTCAGATTATTAGCATTCTTTTCAAAAACTGTGTGAAAAATGATATGCAGATTTAAGCGTTTCTGTGAACCATTACTACGGGAATTATCCAGAAATACTCTACAAGCATGGTATAGACCATTCCTGAGTAAACTAATGTTTGAAATAGGCCTTTTGTTTGTGCAAATACACAAAAAATGTCAAATTAGAAATGCATGATTTTCTGCTAAAAAAATATTTCCCGGCGAGTATTCCAAAAACCTGGTGATTTTTCAAAAATCTCCCAGCAATAACTCAATCCTTTGTGGCATGTATGCAACAAATTGTATACTCTGCACTTTTACAAATAATGGTGATGAATTTCATTAAAATGGAACCACTGAGAAAACCATGGCTACACTTAGAACAGCTTTACTTGGTGCAATATTACAGATTATAAAGGAGACACAATAGTTTTGCACTGGGTAAAGGTGTTATTGCATTTCTAAAAAATAATATTATAACTGTTGGGATTATGTAATGTCTAACATTGAAGGAAACTGAGCAGACAAAGAGCTTTGAGAGAAGTGTTTTTTCCAAACAAACAAAACTAAAATCACAAGTAGTAACCTTAATCAATTTACTTGTGCAGAAAATTGTTGAAAATCCTTCAACATTTCAAATTCAATATACATACCATTAATATAGATACCTTTCCCCCACATACTAAATTTTATTTAAATATATTTAAGTGCACATGCCTTTCCACCACATGCCAAGTTTTATACAGATCACTTCAGTACTTAATGTGAACAACAAAAAATATTTCCAACCTCTTATATAACAGACTGCATAAACAGTGTTTCATTACCAAGAATGAAAAGAATGAAAATGTTTCAGAATTTGAACAGTTGAAGAAGCTGGCACACCTATTGCGTTATTCAATATATTTCCATTAATGTTATCTACGTTTGATGAGTTACTTGACATACCACAACAGGTATCTGATACCGCACTGGCATGGAGCCCCGAGATTGATTCCCCACCTGAAAGTACCAATTGTGCCTTGCAATTACCACATTGCAATCTGTAATCAATATTCACTGTCAATATTCATACAAATCTACTGACAGTGATTTTTTTCAGTTTGTGTTTTCTTCTTTTGATTAGAATTTGCTTACCCAGATAGACCAAAGCCCAAAATTTGGTTACCCAAATAGCCCTTAGCCACAATAATTACTAATCTGATAAAATTTATGGGTTTTTTCTAGAGATCAATTATACTATATTTCATGCACTATTTGCAGTCTATTTTATATGATTTTGCTTTGTACACTGAGGCAGTTATATGAAATAGGCGCTGAATAGTAGACTGGCTGTAGAACAAAACGCTTAGATATTTATCAGTTCAAGAGACCAGGCTACCTCAAGCCTAATATACCCAGGAAAATCAAGAACAAAGCACTTTTAAACATACATGAACCCAAATCCTACATTTAACTGTATTAGGAACAATATCAGCATTATTATCGAAAGTTAAATCTTACCTAGCATATATAGGTTTACAATATGAAATTATATTTCCTACTTAGAGGTGGTCAATTACTTTTAAGCAACATTTTATGACAATTTTTACTTTTTGTATAATTATTCTGTTAGAGATTTATTAAATGAACAATAAGACCCATTACACAGAGTTAAATCCCTATCGAAATTTTCATTTTATTAACTTTTATAAAATGTTGTTATTACTCCCCTTTAATATGAAAGTAAAAATGTTTTAAATTAGTATTTCTTTTATATTTCAATATAATTTCTATTTTTACATTTGAATTGGATAGAGATACAACTATTTTAACATTCTGAACCAAAATGCAAGTGTGAAAACTACATGTAGCTTCTGAATTCATTTATTTCCAATCTATCTTGGGTGTGCACCCAAGATAGGTAAAGGGAGGTAATAATAATTTTTCAAACTTGAATTTCTAATGAATTCCATTATGTATTTTTAATGCAAATATTTCACAAATATAATACAATAGGTCTTATATTTATATCTTTCCTTAGGCAAAGTATGTGTATCAAATTTGTACTTATGACAAAATAACTGGTTGGGCAACCAGGTGAGGAAATCAAATTTTAAAAATACCTCCAGTGAAAATCTTACTTGAATTTTAAAAGCCCTAAGTGAAAATAAATGAGTGTAAATGATCAGATGCCAAAGTTTCAAACAAATCTGTTAAATGGCCAAAATCTGATTATTGACCTTTAAAAGTTTATTACTAGAATTTAATGTGACTGCTTAACTCTTGCTTAGTGTTCATAACAGTAAGGTTTTGATAGGAATTTACTCTGCTAACTTTCAATGCTACTTGTTTGTGAAATACAGTCCAACCTCTTGGGGCAACCACCTCCCAAAATGACATACAAGTCATTTTCTTTCCTTTTGCTTATATTACATGTGAAATCATCCTCTCTCTGTTATAACAACAAACACATTTCTGTGTTCCCAAAGTTGTTTGCTCCTGGGAGGTTGTACTGTTCATCAAACAGGCACATTATTTGGGTCTTGTGTTTTATTTCGACAATACTCAGTTTTTATGATCACTTTAATTATGGCAAGAAATACATGCACATTCCAATTATATAGTCAAACTATTATCATTCTGCTCTGAGAAAACTACAGAGTACCCAGACTTTTTGGACTCTGTATTAATTGTACATATGTGAATAATAGTTGAAGCTTTTGATTGTTTTATACTTTATTTATATGTTATTTCTTTTTATCCTATTTTGCTATGTTTTATTTAGTTTAACATTTTTTTAATCATTATTGAGAAATACATTGATCAAAAGAAGTATTTACCAGCCAAATTGTTAGATAACAAACAATATCATCTTTTATATTAAAATTTACATACCCCAATTTTTCATATGTTCAGTATTCTTTTTACCTTATTTTTCCATATGAAAACTATATAAACAGAATTCAGACAATGTTTCAATACACGAAATCAATGAAAAACACTGAAAAATCTATCTCATCATTATAATGCATATAAATACATTGTACAAACCATAAATCATATCTATGGTTATTGTCCATACAGTGATAATTAGGTGATTTTGGGGCAGTACTCAAAGTACAGATTGGTTATTATATACTTGATGACAGTAAACTTTAGTGTCAAGTGGATATTGGTGTATTAACAGTAACATAATGGGCGAAAGTTCAAAGTACTTCACACTATCTGTGTGGTTATAAATATCAATGTTTAAACAATCAAAATGTATTATATATATAGAAGTTTCATTAGGTTTATTTTCACGTTTATTTTTTTGTTTTCTAGTAAATCATATTGAGACCATTATCAGGAGTAAAAAAACTTCCGTCTTTGCAAAAAATGTGAAAAACTTACAGTCTATACAATAGAAATAGTCATTCCTTTTGATATCCTTTTCCGTTTTCCTCCTGTTTACTTCAAATTTCAACAAAACACTTCAAATAATAAGCAGTAAACAAATTACCAGATATTATTTATATCTTTTTTTGTTTTCACTGAGTCATTCAACTAAAGTTATTTCATAGGTATTATATGTTGCCGCTTTACTTTACATATATATATAAAGAGATTACACTCCATCAAAACTGATTCTCAAAATTTGTAAAAAGATTTCCTGGCTGTTTATACATATATAGGAATTTCGCCGCTTGTAAAGATTTTTGCTGTATATAATGATGATATTTCCTGCTGTGTGTTAAGAAAAAATCCTACCTCAGCTCACACTCCTTCATAACTCCATGAATTCCTCCCAAAAATAAAAAAAAAGAAAAACACTAAATAACTTTTACCATCAGAAACTTTGAGGAGAAAATCCCATCATGTTAACAAGTACCTATACACAGCATGGATAATCGATCAATATGTAAGTATAGTAATATGTTTGAAGTAATGGTAAGAAAAACAGCACAGGGCAACATGAGATGTCAATCAGAAACAAGGTGTCTGTCTTAAGTCTTACTCCCAGTATTTTATCATCATAGTAACACACTAGTATTCAGTAGGCACAAGTTTAAACCAAACTGTTACATGTGTGGGTGTAAGTGGTTGGTGGGTGGTGATAAGTATATATCTGTAGTCTACACACAAACGAATACATCAAAAACCACAATTATCATGATTTAACACTTACATGAACCTCTCATACAGTACTGATGCTTTGAAAGATAAGTACCAGCAAATCATTTGTTATATATTCATGATTGTAGAATCTGCTATTGTTCTATTTTCTTATTTCACTCCCCTTGTTCCCCTCCATCAAAGGAGTGATCTAATTATCTCAAACATGCATGCACTCACGGGTGACTGCACTGTGTTACTCTTGATATAAGAGTATGGTATGAGTCAGTACATTCAGCAATATAAACTCTGTCACTGAATTCTAGGACTCATTGCCAGATCCTGAATACATATATATACCTCCACTGGCATTTAAGTACCAATCTTTGTTCTTAGTTACTGTGATCTCAACCATTCACTTAGAGACCAAAACATTAAATTTATGACCAACATGCATACCAACTTTAAGGATCCTGTATTATTTATAATGTTCACTTTGACCCTTGGCAAAATGATCTCAAATTTTGAAGGTTTCATCATTCTTAATTGTAACTGTACAAAATCAATGTGAATTAAGCTTGAGACTATTTGGTCAAATTTGAATTTGTTGCAATCATTAATTTTGTAATCTTTTATCAAGTTCTCATAATTTTTCATGAGTGAATACAGATATATAGTTTAGCTCCCCTGTGAAAAAAAACCCCAAAAGCATTATAAAATTATATATTATATTTTTTCATGGATAATTTTTCTTGGTCCTGGCCACTTGCTTTAAAATCCAACAAACAAACTCTAGGCTAGACTGGCATTCAGTCCTTACATTTACTATTTCTTACTCAATTTACTCCCTTTGCTGCCAAAGTAAGATGGCCGAGCCCTGTAAGAATAAAAGGCTGAAAGTATTTTGTTTGGAGGTTAATCAAATAGATTATCATCTAGCCTGGTGAGGTTTAAACTCTAAGCAGTAGTTAAAATAAAAAATTGAATTCATTCTGTTTAGAAGCATCAAATAAAATAGAAACACTTACAGTAACAGAACTTTGCAGATTTGCCAACTTGTCGTTAGAAATCTGAGTGTATCCATTCCAAAAGACTTCATGTAATTGCACATAACTGTATTGCCAGAATCAGATAAATGTAAGACACAGATCAAGCAATTTGATATTGCTCAATCAAGCTGAGAAGTCTGAATAAGAAAGTTGATCATGATAAGATTCAGAATTCTGCTATAAATGCCAGTCAGTCAATCACCTTTATTTTTGCTTGATCTATAATAAAAGATAGCAAAATTCAGCCTTAATTTGTAGACTGCAGAATTGATCCTGTTAGATAAACTAATTAACTAATGCAAACAAACACTGTCCATTTAACGAAGGCCATGAACTGATTTTCCATCACAATAAACAGAAACTACAATTTGTTTCCCTTCTTTTTGCAAATTATAAGCTTCCTATCAAACTTAACACAAAATCAAAAGCTACCTGTACTGATTAACCCCTGTAGTAAAGGTGTATGTGCAGATGCTTATTCAACAGTACTAGTTTAAAACCCCAGAACAGTATAACCAACAATGTGCTGGTGCTTACAGCATACGCCCTCTGATACATTTGACATTAAAACTTATTATTGTAACGGACCTATACATACACATGGATAATGGCAACTTCCAATAATCATGATGATTGATAAAAGAATAACATAAAAGAAGTTACCAATTATCTATCAAGCAAGCTCAGGGACAGTATCCAATATTGTGCACCTGTTCTTTGATTTCAATGATTAGAAAGGCAAAAAAAAAGAGGAAAAGATCTTATACAACAACGTGTTATTGAGCTATTGATTATATGACTTCAAGGGCTATCCTTTGGTTTCAGCACACTTTTGAATAATGTATACTCAAATTTTTACTAAACTTGAATGAATGAATGAATGAATGAATGAAGGAAGGAACAGGTAAATAAAAGACTAAATGAAAACTATTTCAAGCATCTCCCGAGAGAATTGGTTTGCAACTATATTTAAAGAAATCTGGTATGTCTGCTTTTCCAGTAAACAACTGTGATGCAAAACTGTAATATATGCTACTCAGTCTCTCACATGACTTCATCAAATCAATTTATTTGAGACTAAAGAGATATACTATAGTCTGTCCCGCCTAACTTTGAGACCTCAATGTTGCTGAGCCATTTTACACAAATATTCGCTTACATTTATCATAGTAGAATGATATCTCTAAACTTGTTTTTTGTTTTTTCTTCTTATTTGATATTAAAGTGAAAAAATCGTATTTTGAAATTTTCCCCATAGAGGGTAATGCAAACATTATTACGTCATTGTTTCAATATGGCTTATTTTTACTTTTCACATTCATACTATTTTTTTGTATATTGTGGCGATGAACATTGTAATGTTTATGCCAATAAACTATTTGACTTGACTTGACTTGTATTTCTTACTTTTAACCTCATTGCCTGAAATGCTATAGGGGTCTGTAGTTTGACTAGTAACACCAATAGACTATAATTTTGACTTGTGACACCCAAAGACTTTAATTACACAATTATGGACCCCTATATGTCACAATATGGACCCCTATGTGAAATGCGATGTCTTATTGTTTTGCTTTAATTTCCAGTAGAACTTTCTGCCAAAATTTAATGGTGGAGTTTGGAAGCCATTTACAACAAATTTGGAAATAGTTTTTATAAAAAGAATGACACTTATTTATTTATTTCTAATTCAATCTTGACAAAAAAAAGATCTTGTCGACTGTCTACAGTACTAAGTCATTACATTAAATTATACACTTGGAGCTACTTCTAAGCCAACACTTTTCAAATTTGATTTTCTCGAATACGGTTCAAGATATTTATTTCAAATAAAATATTATATTGTTTGGCAACATTAGCTGTATAAAAATGATAAAACCTTTCAACTGTGATGATCGGTTACTTTTGCACGTGTGACACGTACAATTTCACCATTTTGCACAAGGAAATTTAGGTTCACGAGTGAAAAACATGCCTGTGAACCATTTTTGATAGGGATGAGGGAGATTTGTCCTAAAAATGAGGGAGATTGATCATTTTTTGCGGGAGCTTTTAACGCATGCATGCGCTTCAGGCTAATCAAGTCACAAATGGCATTGAAAAGCTGCTTTAAGCATCTGTTTTAAATCATAGTGTTTTTATTAAATCTACTTTCACTTTGTGTTCACAATAAAATAATCAGTAAAGTGAAAGTAGGATTTAAAAATATGCATATAGAAATAAAAATATATCTCAAGTAATAGCCTGGTAATCAGGAATTCTTATATTGTGAATAGAAAATGAAAATCAATTTAGAAAGTTTGCTTGGTAATAGTTATTACTATCTTATTTTCCAGCCTTGTTTTGTACCTTTACGGAACTTCCGTAACTCTAGACCCAGAGGCTAGAGTTATGTACCGTAACTCTAGCCACTGCCAATTATTTAAGTGTCTGGTTAGAAGCAGCTCCTAGTGTATATAATTAAACCCACACTGCCCAGTAGTGGACTACTGAGTAGTGATAGAAATTTCTAAAGTGAAAAGTGGAAATAAAAAGAACAATAAAAAAGGGGTCTTCTTTATAGGATTACTTTGGACTAAGTTGATACAGACATAAATGATTTAAGTGACAGTCACTCTCAAAGAAATTTGTAACATTATCTAGATAAAATCTCAATTCATTTTATTAAAAAAAATCCTAACCTTAAATATAAAGTCTTTATAATCAGAGTTAAGTAGCACAAGGACCTATACAAACGTATGTGTATAGGTCCGTGAGTAGCATCATAAATGGATAATGTCATGTTCACAATCCCTTGGCCTTTGGTCACACTCACAGGGTTTCCTGGGCAAATTCAGGTGTTTAATGCGTTTTGCCTATTAGTTGGACAAATTAAATGTACTTACAATATTGCACGAACAATTTATCACTTGAATCTGTCAAAAAGTACTTACTTACGTAACAAATAAGTAATCTTACCTTAAGATATCGCCTCCTACTGCTTTCGTTAATTAGAGTTGTCTGTCTTATCGGCTCTTCATTAGAGGAAGAAATCTGAGAATTGGTTCTCTGCTTCTCCAATATGATTTATTAAACGCAGGGAGCCATCACAACCACAGCTGCAAACGAGGGAAACACTGCGAAGGAAAGAATTAGCGGGTGTCTGAATAGAAAATCAGAGCAAAAATGCCAAGAATCGACAATGACATCAAACTGGACTTCAAAGATGTTCTCTTTCGGCCCAAAAGAAGCACATTACGAAGCCGAGCTGACGTAAGGACTCCTTTCTTTATAGGTTGTTTTTGCGATAAAAATTTGACTTTGTGAAAGTGGGTGGGGTACGTGTTTATTTGGTCGTTGCCCTACAAAATTTATACTTTTAACTTATTTAGATCTGTATTGCTATTATCGTGATAAAATGAAGTGTTGAACAAGTGCCAGTAAACAATCACATATCACCACAATAATAGAAATGTCGTCAAGAAAATGCTAGCCAATTCATTCGCCATGACTCTGCTCATTGATTTGACCTGTTTTTTTAATCTAATATTTTATAGTTGTCGAATCTCAGAGCCTTATTTTAATATGCGTTAAAGCCCACGGAAACTTGCTGTGTTAATCCAACACAGAATCGATCAAACTGCGTACAATAAATCAATTTCAAATAATCCTTAAATAATATTGATTCTTTACCTTTTGAGTAAATACAGAGCATTGAAACTCGGAAACACATAACCTTGCACTGTGTGGCAGACATTTTCCTGTATGATGTCATACAGACAGGAATTATTTTGATAACCACCATATCTACAACTGTATTTTTTAATTTTCAGTTATATTTTTGGAGAAATTGTAACTATTGTATCTAATTTTTGTATTTTTGCATGCTGACATTGTTGTTAAAAGAGCCCATGAAAACCTCCATGGGAATGCCTGCTATACCGGCTACGATCGTGATTAGACGTTGAAGAAAGTGCCCATCAAAGAACTATATCGCTGGTTTCAATGTCTAATTAATTAGACATGTTAGACTAGAAATAAATAAATTTGGTTTTGACAATAAAACCCACAAAACTAAGAGGCTGGTAACATTGCCAGATCCGGCTTAGAAGCCTATTCAAACTTTTATTGCTGCTGTAAAATACAGGGCTTTGCACTGATATATAATTTTCAGTGTATTTGACTTCTTCAAATTTTATGTTATTGAAAAGATATTGTATCATAACTGAAAGTCATGTGTATCGTTGGCTGCACTGCTATGAGGATGACATCAAGTTGCAAATTTATGTTTCAGGTTGATCTAGTAAGAACATTCCAGTTTCGGAATTCTGGCCAGACATACACTGGTATCCCAGTCATGGTTGCTAACATGGATACAACGGGTACATTTGAAATGGCGAAGGCAGTTGCTAAGGTTTGTACCATGCTTTTCTTGACTCCTACATGGACATATATACACATGGATTGGCAATTACCAAAAATCGATAAAACTTGACAATATTAGGGAAAGAAGTTACCCATTATGCCTTGCAGCACCTTGGCAACAGCCCTAATATTGCACACTTTTTGTTAGACTTTGCTTGATAAAGAAGGGAGAAATGTGATATTTGATTTGATACAACAGCCGTGTATATTTTTTAAAGATACTTCTTGTTATACAAATCTATTTGCGTATCCGACAATAGCTTTATAAGGCATCCATTCTGTTAAATTGATACAGAATTGAATATGACAAAAAGAAAGAAAAATACAAACCATTGAGCAATAGATATTGTTAAAAACATGATTAAACTGATTTCTTTTAAGGCAGTAGACCCCTAATGGGCACCAATTCAAATCATTATATGCTGTATATTTTCTTAATCTGTATCATTTCATGGAATGAAAAACAAATTATAAAAGAATTTTAACGTGAAAAAACTAAGTTATAGGAATTTTAATAACCCTACCCCTATTTTGGAATTATTTATAAAATGACGTCACACAAGACATAAGAAAATACATGTATTTCATTTATTATTCATTATTATTATTAGTTTTTAATTGTATGATTCATTTCTATTTAGTCAGTCTTAAAGCGCAGTTAGATCTTTTTAAAGACACTATACATGTCATATAATCATAGGTTGCAGATATGTTTTTTGTTGACTCAAGTGAGCAATATAGGGTTGCTTGTTATATATTTCATGATAAATTGTGCTTTTTAGAGCCTGGTATTGGGTAAATTGTTTGGTTATTTCTATATTTAATTCATTCTGATTTATTGAATCTCGATTTCAAAACAAGTTCTTACAATTCATATTAATTGCTCTCAAGACCTACTACAGATGGAATCAACCTCGAACAGAGAGAGGCGATGTGGAATCTTATGTTTCTTGCTTAAGGACACTAGTGGGGATCAGATCGTTAGCTGGACCCGCTGATTCTGATGCGATCACTCTGCCAATGCACCAAGATGGCTCCGGTTATTTCTATATGCATCCACCCTGTCAATCTTCTCTTATTACAGCATTTGATGTTCACTGTAATCCACAAACACTATACAGCAGATGAATGGGTTCAATTCGCAAAGGAAAACGAAGGCATTTTAGAGGTATTGTTCTTATTAACTTACATAATGAACTTCGGAACTACACTGTTAGTATCTATTGTTAGTTATTTTAGAGAATACATCACAAACTCTTCTACTTGCTAGTAGTCAGTGATTTTTTTTTGATTTTTTAAAACAACCTGTGGCATTCTGAAGTGGAAAATATAGCGCTATAAATCATAAAAAGGGGAAATCCAACTTGAAACCTAGACATTAGAATTGCATAACATAAACAAACACAATATCAACTGACACTGGAAGTGACACATATTGATTTATGTTCATGTTTGTGAATCAATCATCACAGTGATGATGATCTGTAAAGACTATTTTCCATAACCTGTCTGAACCCGCAATCGGCTTCTATCACAGGTAACCGCGATAACAATGTGTTCTTTATTTTAAAATGCTGATTCTCATAAAATATTTTGCTGTGCATATAACAGAACATTTTCTTTAAATTTCAAGGGGAAAATATGACTTTCATTAGGGAAAAATATAGCTTTATTTAACTAGGGGAAACAGCCCATATTCAGCTGTAAAAAAAAAAAATCACAAGTAGTTATTTTATATAGATTTATGTAATCTTGAATGAGTGCATAAATGGTTTTTGTAATTAGCTCACCTGGCTATGCCAGTGTGAGCTTTTCTGATCGATGATTGTCCGTCGTCCGTCAACATTTTGATTCAAATGACATCTCCTCTGAAACCTCTAG
>JAUMHA010254812.1:0-15239 GCA_032359765.1 Saxidomus gigantea | reverse complement strand
ATACTGGTTTCTATTTTATCGTCACGTGATGTAAACAAAAGTTTTCAATTGGTTAAAATCATACAGGTGTGAAATAACAGTCATTATTGAACTAAATAAAGCAGTCCAGTAGCTACTGGCAAGCAAGAAAAAGACGATGGGTTTTGCATGTTTTTATTTAATTTGTTTTAGAAATAACTGAAACAGAATAAAATAGTTGGGACCTTAAATCGGGTACATGTACTAAAAAATCATGAAAAATAGGCATAACAACAGGAAATGTCAGCGGCTTGCATTTATCGGCGGTATTTAGCTAATGTTGTGTATGACATAAGAAAAGTTCAAATGAATTAAAAAATAATTATTTCTAAATCGATTTTAACAATGCATTGTCTTTGAGAAATAATATAAATTTCATTGGAAAGTGGATCTATTTACCTACTATGGTTGCCGGAAGTAAGTGATTTTTCTACTTAAATCATTTCGATTAACAAGTATGCGGATTTTTTCGTTCTAAGTGCCTTTTAATTGCTTGTTGAAAGGTGTTTAGGATGATTTTCTGGTATTTAAAAAATATGAATAAATATTGTCGCGCGGTAATCAAAAGTTGACAGCTGTCACGTGACTCCCCACGAGACTGTGTCAATGTTACGAGTATGCTGTAATAAAAAGACAATATTTTAGTAACTATTTATGATTTGACTCTTGAGTTATGTCAGTCAGCTTCAAACAAATTGTCCGATAGATCAAGACTTCCTTCATACAGGTAAGTTATAGAGGCCTGTAACCACACCGTCGATTCCTTGCCACCGGCTTTGCCTTGTTGGCCAATAGTGAACAAACATTTTTCAATTATATTTCAATTTTCTTTTGAAACAAAAAAAATCAATAGGTAAAACGCTAAATATAGAATGAGTTACCTGATTATCTGTACATCCTAAAGTATATATAGGCGTTTGTCCATTTTTGTAAGAATCTGTGTAGCAGGACTGTAACCATATACATAACAGAAAATATAATAAACTTAATTTATTCTTGATTATATTGATACAACGACTTAACTAATATATTTCCAGTTTCCACTTTCTATTTGTTATACTGTTTTGGTAATATTTGTCGTTAATTTGCATTTTAATTGTGTAATAAGAGAGTGTCAATAATATAGCTAGTGTTGAACGTCAGTCAACCAATACGCGAAAGAGGAGTTTATACTAGTTTATAACAAAAGGACTCGATTCAACGAGAATAAAACTAAATAGCACCTGAGTCAACTTACACCAGTGATAGAATGTCTGAATGTATAAATGAAATTTTGTCGTGACTTTCAACTGTGTGCTAATGTGTTCGATAATTAATTCGACTCAAAGGCATAGAAAGCTACAAGAGCTAACCTAACGACTAAACAATATAGGACACATGCCTAGTCATTCTACCCACCGTTCCGATATAGATATTGTAATAGCCTAAACTTCGAAGTATGCTAGTCACACATATATTACAGAAATCGAATTTCGAGTTATTAATAATCTAATTTGTTACCTGGCCAACATTACACTGTGACACGTTGCTGCAGTTATCTAAATCATCGATACCATTGCAGGAGTAGCATGCCAATGAAACTAGACGTTTGATTTCAAAGTTATATATTTGGAACATTGTAATTTCAAAATTTCACAAACAGTTTTAAGTCAAGAATTAAAGAGCATTTACGTAATCATTTTTACTTTCTTGATTTTAGTTTATTTAGGAATTCTTTATCGAATCTTTGTAAAGAAACTAACGCACCTACAGTACCGCTCTTCGAAAACAGGACAAGAACAAGTAGCCCTGAAAGCATAAATATACCAATAAAAATGTATTATCATTTCAGATATTTAAAAAAAATAATGTGTAAGAAATCACAACACACCAACCCGAGCTTAAACGTTTGAAACCTCGATTATTTTTTTCAGATAGAACATATCACACAAATTATGGTATACCTATGCTCCCTTACAAATTGTGTAAATGATACATGAATATAGTGTTAGTGTAATAACACGTTATAATTTCACCTATAATACCCGAACTGGTCATATGGCGGGGTTAATTTAGAACTCATATGCATACTTTGAACAAACTTGGTAGAAGTATTCTAGAAATTGCTACACATTAAATATCTACGCTCTGAGACTTGTGGTTTATAACAAGAACATTTTTAAGATTTCCCTTTATAACTCTATGCAAATAAGTGACCATCGGGTGGGGCCAATTTTTAACCCAAAGGGTATGATTTGAAAAACACTTTGTAGATGATTACTAGACAATGCTGTTTACCAGTTATCTAAGCTCTGGGCCGTGTGGTGTTTCAAAGATTTTTATATTTTAATTATGGTCGCAATGTTGTTCAGTCAGCCAGAACCATTTGAACACATTGAAGAGAGCTCAATGCCAGGATGCTTCTGGTAAAGTTTTATGGAATTCCATGAAGTGGTTTAAGAGAAGAAGTCATTCGAAGCAACTTTGGACGACGGAAGACGGACTGCCGACGGACAGTCATCGATCATAAAATCTCACTCTGAGCCACCGGCTGCGTGAGCTAAAAAGGACCCTAAATGTTTAATATTTACTTTTTACAAATTTCATAGTAATAATGCCCCAGGTCATCTAAGGAACGATAATTGATTAACATTATTAAGCCAAAATTAAACATTCAACAAGAAAACTTGTACAGGATCTTATATAAGTCATTGCCAAGTCCCCATTCATTTTAATTTCATTTTCGCCTTTCGGGAGATAGCTTCCTGGATTTTTGTAATATGAGGAAACTGTTTTACATGTTACAAATTTCATCTGAAAAGGCGAAGCAAATTCAGTAAACATAAAAAACTGGCGTAATGCTTAGTAAATGCATGTAAAGGAAATATTTGCAAACATTCAAACTACGCTCAGCAATCGAATGAATATTTTGTTTGTTGTTCACTGATTGTACTGTGATACTTCCATTAAAAATATAATTTAGTGTGCTTGTGTATACAAATTTTAAAATCTCCAGTCATGGTAACATAATGGATCCACTTTACCCGATAACGGCATGTTTGACCGATACCGGTGTTTTAAAAACTATTCGTATTAAGAAATGTGAACACAAATAAAAGCATAAACCTTTTTACATTTATAAAGCTAAACACTGATAAATGATGTTAACCCATTTTTAATCTTACATTCTTAGGCGATTTTCATTCATTTCATAATTGTGCAAAGAACAATTTACTACTTCACTTATTTTGAATACATAAGTATCAAATTCTGACGTTATATACAAATATGTTGACAAACAATGACGCTGCCTAGTGATTTCTCATAAATTATATTTGCCCCGATGAGCTGAAGTGAAACCGGTCGACAAATATAATGATTCAAAACATGTAGTGTCGTGTTCTTTCATTTTTTAAAGAGAAATTACAAATTCTGGCACATTTAGATTTTTCATTTCTTTTGGTTTGCATGATGTAAATATTTTGACTATGACCTCATTTTCTAAGGAATTAAAATTTTCCCAAATTTGTGTAAAAATCTAAAACTTACATAAAGGTAACATATTTCAATCACTTTGCATTAACAAAGCAACTGTCGTCTTAATATCCGCCGCACCAAACACCAATTGCGGCTTGATCGCATGAACACTAACATATATAGACAAAAGATATGACATTGCATGCTCTAATTACAGTGCTTAAGCCACCAGTATTACCAGTGACTATTACTGTTACTAAGGACATTACATTTACATGCTTTCAACGCATGTTAATTGTAACAATTGTACTTTGAGTAGTAAACAAAATTGAACATTTGAAGACTGATAGGTGATATTTCTGATTTGTTCTTTTTATTAACCGGGACAACTTCTCAGATATGTTTTTCTGTGATTTGTTCATATTTTGTTTATTCATTTGTCGCCGATAGCTAAAAGCTGATAGATACGTTAAACATACAAACATCCAAACGAGTTTCGTTTATTTAGCGGTAAAATACCATGTAACTCTAAAGATATGTGACTACTTTTCTACTTTTCTACCTAGGCCTGGTTTCTGCTACAAGACAAATTTTCTTCTCAGAGAAGTTATCAAGTGTCGTTTTATTTAGAATAGATTGTACAATATGGTTTTACCCTTAACCTGAAGCTTATCAGTTACTAATGTGGCCGCTACCTGCAACCTGCAAAAACACAGTAAACGCGCGTTAGATTTAATCTTATCCCCGACCAGTCACCAGCCACTGGCATCAACACCCTAACGCGTGAAGTTAAAATGAATACTACATTTGTAGTAATATAACTTTAGAAAAGAAAGGTTAACAAGACGGAATACCTTTTATTTAGCCTCATCTGTAGCGTATAGAGAACAACTTACTTTTTGTATGCTGTTAAGGCTATGAGCAAATGAAAACTACAGCTAATATTCGATATTGGCGTCTGTGGCCTTGATAATGTAGATGTATGTTTTGTCAAACAAGATTGCCTAAATAGAATCCAAAATAACTTATAACAAAAAAGTAACAACGACGAAGGAAGGTCCAGTGGTGGTTCGTAGAAGTGGCCACTAATAAATGTACAACTGTATTCGAATTGAATTGATATCAAAATATTTGAAATAGTCCTCCGGTTACTGACCTGTCTTATCTGCGGTACATTTTGATTTACGTATTTAGATGTTTATACAGTCGGGAATCAACAGGTGGATCCACAGGACACTAAAATTCTGTTTTGTATGTGAGACAGTTTCGTATTATTTACGTCTAATAAGTTTGCCTTGCATGCATCTTGTCACGTAGTCAATTTGTGCAGTTTTGTATTTTCCAAATCTGAATTTATATGGCTATTAAAATTTCGATTAAATAAAAAAATGTGCAAAGCATTTTTTGTTCATGATTTTTATTTACATATCTTGACTTTCAAAATTTTAATTTCCATAATAAACGAAAGTGGGCCGAGTGGAGGTCTTATTAAAATGCCCTTTATATCAGCTGATACTCATAAAGGGTGGAACATATACGTACTTCGCCAAAGTCATGATATGCCTTGCTGAAGAGGCATACCCTACAACAAGCACATTATTTTCTCAAAACGTAAGACATGAGCTACATGTACATGTACGTAAAATAAGAAATAAACAATGTTTACAAGAAGAACATAATCAAGAAATGGCTCGCTTACATACACCATCCAAAATGTTTTAAATTTAATTAAAATGCTCCTAGTTTTGATGTCTGCCTCTTTTAACGTTCCTATGATTATGAAACAGATTATTATTTACATAGATACGTCTTAATGCATCCCTGAAAATGTAGGCCAAAATTAATCAAAACAGCACATTGGAAACGGAATATAACTTATAGCATCTCAAACTGACGAGACTATTGGTTGTTACGTCAAACGAAAACGTTCCATTTGCTTAAATATGACCTAGCTTCTCTTTACAGTTTACCCTACTGATCCAATCAAATGCTTCAATTTTATTTAAGAAGCCAATATTTAGTTTCCAAATTATCTGCAATGTCAAAGAAAATAGTTCACTTAATTTTCAAATAGGTAGGACTGTGGCACCCCAGAGATAAGTTTCGTTATAGTAGGCTGTAGCTACTCATCAATATAAAAGTGCAGATATATTCCTTCGACAAGTGCACGTTTACGACCAAAATACTGTTCATAGTTGAAAACAAGTTTAGTTGAAAATTTAGGGTATAACTGGGCATATCAGTAGTCGTATTCGTTAAAAGGAACCAAAACTTGCCAACACCATTACATAATTATAAGGTTAGGTGCTCCCTTCACTGCAAATTTCATCTTTGAATGTGATGAAATATGAAACTTAAATCAAAGGCAAATCTGCTGATCGTAGTAGACGTTAACACTTAAACAGGGTTAGATTAAGGCTGTTTACTGATGGTTCCTTATCACCACATGTCACTTAAGCATAATCTCCCTTGGTAGACAGATTAGAACATGATTTAAAAAGTTAAGATACTGCTTGTCTTGTACATAAATCAATAGTGGTTGTAGATCAATAGGGTTTTAGTCTCTATAGAATAAGAAAAAATATGAGAAAATATCAATTGATTGCTCTATCTGTCTTCTCACCAACGATTGAAAATCGCATCATTGAGTTGAAGCTTTTGTTCAGCATGTAAATTGTATATATTTTCATGAGAAATGCAATGTCTTGGCAGATTATAAAATGTGGTTTTTGTCCGAAGACAAATCCATATTGTTTTCAATTATTTCAAATATGTTTCTGGATATCCCTGACTGTTCCTCAGTGTGTGTCCTTGTTATAGACATGCCACAACTGAAAGTAGAGAACTATTAAGTTAAAAGGGCGAGTTTCTTGTTAGGCAGATAAGGAACATGTAAAGCACTAAAATATTAACTAATGTTATAGATAAACTGTGTAGATATTACTGTGGTCTGGTCAGTAGCATCCTTGTCAATGATAAATCGGGAAAATCTAGCAGCTGGCTTTCTTACCATTCTACTTACTCGATGTGATTCATGCATCTTAAAACTGGGGGCTATTGTGCAGAATTTTCATTGTATATTTTGTAAATGATGAGTCGCTCTATGTTCGGGACCACCGTGCATAGGTTACTAATATAACATGTTAATTGCAACTTTATGCAGACATTTTAGAGTCTTACGTAGCTTCTTTTCGACGTTAAGCATTAGTACAAAACATAGGTGAATATGTACAATCCGTGTGCTACATTTTAACATTTTACATAATGTGTGATGAATTTTTGAAAGATCACTGTATTTCATAAAGTTCTTACATAAGTTAGAACTTTGAATACATTTCACAATACTAGTGTAAATAAAATCAGGAGTTATTAAGACATAAACACAAATGCATGTACTTAAGGTTATGACTGAAACACTTCACATAAATGTCTATTTTTATAATAAAACAAAAATTGGCTTGTTAAGTTCATTTCAGCTGGCAGCAGACATGTTTAAATATTTGGTTACTTGAATTTGAGATATCTGGTCGTTCCAAGGCAGTGCCTCTTAGTTAAACATGTTGTTTTATTCCTATTTGTGATGTGCTCTTGGTGCACGTGTGCACGGACATATGTGTTTGTTTTGTCCTTCATTTTGAATGACACATGAAAGTTTTGCATGTAGTTATTTTTGTCTCTAAATTTGCCTCATGTGTATTTCAGGTTTCGGTTGATAAAAGTGTTGAACTTTTGGTTAACTATAATATGACGTAGCTATGAGTTTGTCTAAAGATATTTTGTGTGTAAGATTGCATCACTGTTTTTTATGCTTCTAGGAATCTTTATTCTTGAAAATGTCATTATTTCAAACTACATAATAAGACATTGTCTATGTTGTGGTGCAACTTCAAAAACATTTGCTATTCCAGCACATGTAAAGGCAAAATTTGAGGTTCGTATTTCAAAGATATGTCGCTGTATGAAAATAAGTTAGATTTTAACATTAAACATATAAATTGACTTTCATGTGCTTATCATTCGCATCTCTTAATAGATCAAATGGCTCTGACAAGTTTATTTTATGACAGTTACAATATCAAAATTTCTTGCACTTTGTTTATGAGCGATGTCACTGAAAGTATACCCTTTGATTGTGCAACAAATACTGACTGTGCCAGACTTCTGAAATGTATCTTATCTTTATATATGCACTAGATATACGATTAAACACCAAAATCAGTTTTGCCCTGAAAGCATATATAGGGTAATAGTCAATTATGCTAGGTCGATTTGAAATTCACAAAATCTGTTAAACGGCGGAAAGTTAACAAGATCATGTAGGGTCCTGTTGACACGAGTAGATTAGGTTGTGTCCCGCAATTAAATCAAACCTAAGAAGACTGACGCCCTTAAATTTCAAACTATCTTTAAAGAGTTATCTATAACAGATCGAAAGGCAAATCATTTTTGACAATGAAACATTTGAAACAGTTTTGCATTAATCTGTACGAATGGTGATAAAAATACGTAGACTTTCGTCATAACTTCGAGACGTTTTGTTTGACCTGTATTTTTGCAATGTAGTATAAAATGATTCAATATATAAGTTCCCGAAATATAAGATCAATATATCCGCAAATAAATAAGATACATTGTAGCATCTTAAGGTTCCCTGCAAGGGGTAGGGCTGAACACGTCGTAAATAATGTCATATTTTTCTGCGGTATATTAAAGTTTTTAATCATCATGTAGAAGCCCTATGCATGAAACATTTGTCTTCTACTACGTTGAGTTGACGTCAGTAAAACAGATTGATGTTTTTGTGACGTCAAAAAACAAAGGCTCTAAGCAGCAATGCACATTTAATAGCGTCATCAGGAAGTACTGAAAGATGGACGATATTCAAATTGTATGTGAATCTTGTAATGGCGCATAAACAGAAAACAGTCCAGTAGAGATAAACTGCATGTCGTGCACTACGTGTATGAAAAAGCGTGGTAGCAATTTCGAAAAACCACGACCATTTCTAGCCGCTTTGAACGTCGTTTTCACACGACGACGTCACGAACGTCATCGGACTGCTCCACGGTAGCGGAGATGTGCATTTTCAATAATGCATAACTTTAACACTGTTTTTCATATCAACTTGAAATTTGGTACATGCTTTCAGGATAAATTGTACTAGAAATAGATAGTAAAAAAGTTTTTTAAAAACTATTTTTAATTCACATATTTTTTCTTTACTGTGTCCACTTTTGACTCTACAGTAATACATTGCACCTTTACTTGATTTTCCGTTTCCTTCTAGATGACGTAAAAGTGTATAACTACAGATGTAAATTATATGTATTGCGACTTTAATTGTCTACCATAAAGGGTTAAAGATGTTTTTGTTCTAACCGCAAGTTTCTACAGCATTTCGTTCGTTTTGACAATTTCTGTGTCACGGGGCCAATTTCGGGTCAAGTCATATGCTACATTGAATGCCACAAGGCCGTTTTGGGCCAATATTTAATAGGTTGTTTAAAGATAGGATATTTGTTTGAATAGTAAGCACTTATGTATACGTAAAATGCATCAAATGTTTAATACATTGTATTCCTACTTTTCAAGCATTAAGATTTTTTTTCAGAAATACCTCCCTTCTATAAAAATCTCTTGCATCTGTGTTTTCTAGAAAAATTTTCTCATGAATCGGTTTTTCTTTAAAAATACATACTAAAATTAACATTGGTAAAATGTCATTTGCAATAATAAACTTGAATACAAATTAAGTATTTGCAAATACTGCAACAGTTTCGGTTCGTTGAGAATAGGTCTTTGAGATGTTTATATTGAATAATTAGTATGCCATGATGCTAACAGTGTTCAAAATGGCAATAACCACGCCATTACCACTTAGTTTTCTGTCGTTGTATGAGTTTAACGCCCTTTCCAAGAATAGAAAGGTCCTGGTAAGTCATATTTATAAGTAGGCTCTAAGGACCAGGTATTGTAACTTAAGGTACATTGTGCATGACGAAAATTTCACAGTTTGATAGTAGACAGCATAATTCTCAAATTTAAACAAGAGGGTCCAATACCGCTCTATTGGACTGACTTGACTGTTGTAAGTAAGTAAACCCTTTGGAAAATGTGACCTATACAGTGTTCTTATGCTTTTACAATTATCGGCTGTAACACGGTTGGTTTTAGCACAGCATGGCTCTATTTCTATACAGATCATCAACAGGTTGTGCAACCTTCTGAGCAAGTTTCATGAAAGTAAAATGAAAATTGTGACCTGTAGATTACCTTTCTTACTTACATTGTGACATGCGGTATTCACACTAAATAAATATCTTACTCAATAAGATAACTCAGAGAAATTATTTATCATGGAAGTATACAAAAAATGTCGTATTTAATTCTGTGGATTAAATAACCTTTGTTACTTTGTAACCTTTGGATTGTCGGGCGGTTGAAATCATGAATGTGACCATACATATGATATTGACATATATGAATTATATTGACCATTTATTGATGTCCTGTGTTATGTCACGAAGTAGTTTTGTGTTGTTTTTTTTTCTCAAAAACTAGACAATAGATTGATCATTTTATACCTGTTAATCGTAAAAAATCCTTATATTTCCTATCGTAAATGCTCATGAATGGTTTCAGTGAAGCTGTGTCAGATATTTAAAAACATTGTGTGGGGCATTATTAATAGTTAATGCTCCATTTCTTTCACCAGAGTCGTTCCTTCGATTATGAGAGAATAACGCAACATGTACATTTAGGTCCCCTGTAGGTTTTAATGTTTCCAAAAAGTTGTAGCATATGACTTCAGTGATGAGCTTTCGATTATTAGTAACAAATTTAAACGACATTCTCCTCCTAAACGCCTGGTCCGATTTTATATAAATTTCACACAAAAGTTCCTCAGGTGACCCTTTAAGAAAGTACTAAAACCGTTTCGCTCCGTTGCACAAGATGACCGCCATAGCTAAAAAATGGAAACATGTTTAAACGGCATCTCCTCTTACACTGTTGATTTGACTTTGAAATAATTTCACACCAGGTTCCTCGGGTGACAATTTGTTAAAATTGCTCAGACCATTTCGCTCCGTTGCGCCGCCAGGGCAAAAAGTAGAAAACTATTTAAAAGATATCTCTTCTTAAACGACAGTTCTGATTTTGAAATAATTTAACACATATTTCTCATATGACCTTCTTTTATAAATAAATAATTTAAAAGTCCAAAGCGATGAGGCCCAAAACTTAATAGTTGTAAGTTAGCATTCATAGTTGTATCCAACCGGAAGTTGCCACTGAATAGGCATACACAAGGTTGAGCACTATATTTTCTCTTCAAGTCAATGAATCTTGATATTACTTTAGTATAATTCACTTTTTACAGCGTTGAATAGCTATTCATAAAATTCAGTAACACTACAGACTTTTTTTATTCAGTATATGTATGTGTACTCAGGCTACGAATGAAAACATTGTGGCGAAATGACTGCAAAACTTGAAGCTGAAAAATGTTTTCTCATTTTGAGAGCTTTATGTTTCCAGTTTTTTAAATGATCCTTGTAATTTGAACATTCCTACCTATTCGTCAAAACGCAAGAAAAGAGTCAAAATATTGTCGGAAACGACATGTGTCAAAAAAACGTACTGTATGCCTAATCGCATATTACAAATTTTGACTGTGAGATAATCGTAAGCACTGTACGATACAACCTTATGATTGTCATAATTTGTTTGTAAAAGTCATGATTTATAACATGTATAGAGAAAGAAGCAAGCAAACTATTTAGATATTTTTTAAAAGATTGATTACTAGAAGAGAGCCTTACAGTCACACTGCCGATATATTTATTGTTACTATCGTACTCAATAAATGCGGATTTGAAATGCAGATGTGCTTCTAAAACTTCCTTCCATTGCCTCATTAAGTACTCTAGGATAAAACAGTTTCAAAACTACGTCTTGTTGTTAATGTGGACAATTTGTTTGCTTTTTCAGTGACAGTACTGAACAAATACTTCGTTAGTAGGGTTAAAACAGCACGGGAATGAATGAAATACACCCTGTTGCTGAAGTACACATGTCGTGAGAACATTGAAAGCATTTACGCCGGTTTCAGTTAAAAGGTTCCCTTCAATATTCCTAGAAACTTATGTTGGACATATGGATTGGCTCAGTTGGCACAGAAGACCGCCGTTGTTCAAATGTTTGTTATCATATTTGTATCGCATTTTCGAAAAGTCTCACGATTAGATTAAATGGGTTTCCTTTTTTCAAATCCCTTCTTCCTAACGTATAGGTATGTCCTCCAAGTATTTCAACATCTGTTGCGAGGCTTAATACTGCAACATAGATCTGTTGGGTTTGGGGTTCTATACTTTTTACTGCAATCAAAGATGTGTTACAGACCACATGCGAATAGAGACCTCGAGCCAGAAAACACTGCGCTATTCACCTGTAGAAACACCTGTTTATAAAGACCACATGTAAGCAAAGACCAATTAACCTACGTCCAATCAGTGGTCTTTGTTCACAGGTTTGACTGTAAATGAACTGCTCGGTTCATAGCTTACTGTACGTTTATCACCAAAACGTAAGCCAGAGGACAACTGCTGAAACCAAGATGATTTGATTTGATGAGAATTTTATCAAGGTCCGTCCAAAAGAGCACTTATGTTAGCTTAATATCTGGATGAGACCCCTTGAAACCAAGTTATAGAACAATTTCCTTTTTATAGAGGCGAACGTGCCAGGATCCGAGCTTATGAAGCTATACGAATATTTTGAGCATCAGTGTGGCCTGCAATCCGTTTTGTGGGGGTATCGTTTAGCAATGTTTTTTTCCGACGACATGCTTTTGAAAAATCTAAATTTTAAAGTTTGATGTTTGCAAAACATTTTTCGCAACTTAGATTAATCGCTCTTGAGACTTACACTAGACAAACTATATCTCGAAATAAGACAGGAAAGGTTGAAAAAGGAATATCGCCTAAGGACATACAGGCAATGTCGAATATGGAATCTTGCCTAAGGACAGAGAGGCAATGTTGAATAAGGAATTTCGCTAAAGAAAATATACAGGAAATATCGGTTAAGAAATCTCGCCTAAGGACATACAGGAATGTCGAGGAATATCGTCTAAAGAACATAACGGCAATGTCGAATAAGGAATCTCGCCTAATATAAGGACATGCAGGAAGTCGAGTAAGGAATATCACCTACAATACCATCAAGGCACAGGTGCGTATCGTATCAAAGACCCTGAGGCAAACACGCTGCCGCTGTACTGCTCTAAATTCATGTTTTGTTCGATAGATGAGATGTCACATTTACTTTAAAATGTAAGAAACATGTACATTTTGATTTATTAATGTTCAAATAGGGGCACGGTAAGATACAGATGAAACCCGGATATACAGTAAATTCGTATATAACGAACCCAATAGGATCGTTTTAATTTGTTCTTTATATCCGGAGTTTGTTATATGCGGAGTCGTTATATACGGAGTTTACTGTTTTTACTATTTAGACTGATACGTATTAGGCATCTTTTCATTTGCATTTGATTTGACAATTTATGCATACTGTACACTGTATAATACAAAAAACGAAGTTTTAAGTTACATAAGTAGGTGTTTGTTGTAGGGCCATACAATCGGATTAAATGAACAGCAAAACGCTTTCGTAAAATAAATATCTTTATTTTTCTTATTTAACAATTTGCATCCGATCACAAGTCAATATAGTCATGTCAAATTTGAGATAAAACGAATGCATCAAATGAACTAGTTAAAAGATAAAACAGAATACATTCATAAATGCATAAATGTTGGAAATGGTTATCATGACAACCAGACAATCAGAAAGGTCAATCAAATGCTTGTGTGCAATTTTGTTTTGAAATTAAACAACATTACAAAATTGATATCGCCTGTACATGTATCCTTACTGAAAAGATATTGCAATGAAAACCTGCTATACATACAAACAAGAAAGAATATTTCATATTACATGTACTTTTGATATTAAAATCTTGACAAGAATGTCTTAATATCTTTGATACGCCATATTACTTCTTTTTATACGAATTGATCTAAAGTTTTGAAAGACAGTTTCATTTTTCTAAGGCCTTCAATATTTCTTATAATTTTCAGAATAATCTCTTTCCTTGGATTTAAGATTTGTCCATCAGCTTTTCAAAAAGTATGAGACATTGTAAGTACTATTATATGAACATGTTGTTTCAAGGATTAATTCTATGGAATGTTTAATAAGTGAAATTTCTAAAGCAAAGCTGTATCTCGGCTAAACTATTTGTATACAAGTACATAGCTATAACATTGATAAAATCATCTATATAAATACTGTAAGTTATTACCATCATTTTTACGGAGAATTTTCTTGGTTTGTGTTTCAATTTTAAATTTGAGGGTAAACTAACGTGCCAGTGAAGTAATTACGCCAGAATGTGCCTTGACGGATATAACTGTTTAACGTGTAGGATGCAGTTGTCCATTGTACAATCACTTTCTCACCTTTTCTAACTCTTGCTGAAGTTTGGATAGATTTGCAATGAGAGTTAGCCTGATTGTAACTGAAGGCAGATGTGTAAGTTGTACCTCCTACCTTAATATCAAAATACATGTCATGCTGACTAGTGAAACATAACTGTGCACTAAATGAGTATATTCCGTCAACTGGTGCCGTGAACTCTCCCGTGGAGTTGCTGTAGGCACCTCCCTCATTAACTAAAACATTCGAAAATATCATGGTCTGACCAGCGGCTGGACTAAAGTCTGTCAAGAAGTAAGCATTAAAAACCACATTCGGAACTGAAAATGTAAAACAGTTTTATAAATCAATACACTGTAAATAGTTTCGTTCCAGCATTATTTACATAATTATTTTCTAGCAATATTTATGCACATAATTCAATTGCCTTCCGAACACACAATGAAATACAATGTGTAACTATATACATTTGTTTGAAATAACTGAAAATTGTTTTAAAAATCTACAAAGTTTCATTGTTAAGTATTGTTTCATTGTTGTGATTAACAAAAATAAAGGTCAAACTCATGAGCATTGGCATCTTCAAAATTCTTTATGAGAGAGAATAGAGAATCGTAGTCCATATAGTATAAAAGGTAGGCATACAAACATAAAGTTTTATGTTTAGTTTCCTATACGTTTAATATGTATATAAGATGTATACAGTCAAACCTGTGAACAAAGACCACTCTTGAACAAAATATAAGCGGTCTTTATTGACAGGTGTCTAATCACTATTTGAAGAGTGCATTTTTTTATCTCTGATGCAAAAGGGTCTTTATGCAGAGGTAGTCTTTAACACAAGTTTGACTGTACCAGCAAATCATGGACGGTATTATCACGCTAAATGGTCGGAGCTCTGTTTAACTATTGAACTTAACCTTATGGAACGCCATAGCTGCCTTCTATACAGACTTCTTTAATGGTGATGTCCTTTTGATATATGGTGATGTCGTTTTGATAGATGGTGATGTCGTTTTGATAGATGGTGCTGTGGTTTTGACAGATGATGCTGTGGTTTTGATAGATTGTGATATCGTTTTGATAGACGGTGCTGTGGTTTTTGTAGACGTTGATGTCGTTTGGATATATGGTGATGTCGTTTGGATATATGGTGATGTCATTTTGATAGATGGTGATGTAGTTTTGAAGGTGGTGACGTCGTTTTGATAGATGGTGCTGTGGTTTTGATAAATGGTGAAGTCGTTTGGATATATGGT
>JAUMHA010254590.1:0-15241 GCA_032359765.1 Saxidomus gigantea | reverse complement strand
TTTATAAAATGCATACATTTATGCAACATGCAGCCCATATTCGATATTTTGGTCGAGACGCTGTGACGAACTAGTAGTGCGCTCGCCTCAAGAGAGTCCCGGATTCGTTCCCCCTACTAAAAACATGATGGAAGTGTTCTTAGGCAAGACGCAAATAATGTTACATTGCCTTTATATTTTGGGTGAGTTCAAACTAGAGTTTAAATACATTGCTTAAAAGAACAAATATTCGCAAAAGTCATACAGCAAGAGATTGCGGTGCAACATTTCGAAACTCGTGTGAAGTTTCCGCAAGCCATTTTTAACTACATTTTACCCACATCCAGAGTCTTATGCACTGAATTGTCCATACAATTTGTAAACGAATGCTTTCCCCAATAAAGTGCATTTTGACATTTTAATGTAAAAAGATTCATGAGGATATTTTTTTCTATTCTTTCCTAGATTTTATTTTCTATATCACATGAACCAATCATAATTTTCTAAGGTTATAAACTTTTTATCAAAACTAACTGTACAGTTTGCTCTAAAAAGATCAGCTGTAAACTTGTGTAAATGTGAGATCAAAACATATAGTATGGATATTCTCCAAAATATGGTTACCACGACTTCTATAAAAACAAAAACACATAAACTTTCTGTACGCAACATGCTGTCTTTTTTCTAAACAACTCTTTAAGAAAAGAATAAAACATTCAAGTCAGTATACGGATATGTACACGTTTCTTTAATGGTTCTCAGCAGATATTATTGCTAGTCCGAATACAAGCCCGATTTCGAGTCATTGCATTATTTATGACCTGTATCCTTGTATTCAACAACCCAAAACGCTCTAGTCTTGACAGCTTTTACTAGAATGACAAAATAACAAATACATTTTTGTTATACAGTACCCGTATCGCGGCGCGTTAAATGGACTCGCGGCTTTGGTGTCCACCTGTCAAATCGCGTTGACTTGAAAACTGCGACTCTAACTGGGCGGTCACGTAGTCAATTATTGACTAAAGTCATTATGTCCTATTCCCTTCTTCTGTTAGAGAAATTTTGTTTTCCCATTACCGTCTGTATATCCGCAAATTCATCATTTTGCGAATCGATAATGTTACAGCAGTGGTAACCAATCGTTAATTCATAGACTTGTGAATTGACCCAGAGATAAAAAAAAAATCGCGAACTTATTGTTTCGCGAATTTAAAGTGATTTATAGTAGTAAAAGGTCAAAGTCATATGGGCCTGAGACTTGAAAGTTGTGTCGGCTCTTCATCTCCAAAACCTCTGCTTGGAATTGCATTAAACTTGTATGGAAGCTTGTGTGTTGTCTGTGTTCTGTACCATGTCTGCATTATATATTTGCTGCCCTGTACAATAACAATTTGTAAAAGCAAGAGAGACCATTTATTTATTTTGGTATTCTGCCTTCTACATGTTAACTATAAAATGAACATAAAGCGCAGACTGTAATTCATGTTTTGTAGTTGATGTGATAATATTAAAAAGGCACTGTTTTATCTTGGAATTAATCATTTAGCTTAAATGTAATAATTTAAGGAATAGGGCCAGATATGGAAACGTGAAGACAACAGGTTAGATCAGTCTATCGTGTAAAGACCATTCAAAATATGTTAAAAAAGTGTTGTATATACGCCTAGTTAGACAGCTGTAGATTTTGTAAAATAATAAGTATACTTTGTTTAAAATTTCTGAACGAATTACTCAATCGTGTTCACGAAATTTTTATTTCATTTCCTATCCGATGGTCACAGTTACAATTCATTATCGATATAAAATAGTTTCATTACATTTAGTTATCACACATTATAGACAAAATCTTATCAATTTCAGTGAAAACCCATAAGACCATTTCATTTCTATATTTTCGGAATATCACGCATGTCATCGTCAAGGAAAGTGATTAATCTTATGCTTTCTTTTTGAATTTTATTAATGAAGGAATGCAGACCAGAAAAAACCCTTTTGATCTTTTAGCAAACACTATTTTTTAATAATTGGGTGCTCCATGAAATTTAAGATAAATGTTTATTAATTCATTTCTGTCACTTGAAAAGGGGATACATACAATGCACGACGCTGGTTGAATATAGAATTACGATTAAACAAAAGATGGATTGTTAATACGAACTGCATTAACCAAATATTTCGTCGAATGATATTTGTACTATGTCATACTGCATTTATTCAAAATGTATTCAAACTTCTTTTTAATTTAAAAGCTGAGTGCAATACAAAGAGAGAATCCTTAAACCTGTATTCTCTGCAAATACCATGCTTAACCTTTTAAATCGTATCCATTGCTTCTAACGCTGTTATGAGAAACTTTATACAATTCATCGCCAGGTACAAAAATTTGAAATAAATGTGTTTGTACGTTCGGAGTTGAACTACAGGGTCTTGAATGTCCTTACATTGTGTACACAAATGCGGTCAAACCATGTCTAAACCATGTTTTAAACACAGTTTTCAAAGATTAAAACATGTCCTAAAACATGTCACAGCATTATTTTTGTCTCATTTTTAACATGCTTGATACATTATATACCACGTTTGTAGATTAGCCCTCATTTCCAGAAGATCTTTGATCACGGTCAAAGGAAGTTGTGATATTACCATATTATTAATAAAACACTGACTAAAGGTGTTGTTTTTACTTTGTTTTGCCAATTGAACTATAGATCAAGATGCTCGTCTTTCTTTTGTAAAGAAAAAGATCACAAGATGGTTTTTCACGCATTAACGTATAACCATGATATGGTTATGCTACGACAATAATAAAGTGCTACGGAAAATGGCAGTGTTTTTCATTTTTATTTTGTCATGGTATAGCTCTCTTGTAGAAATATCTTGACTATGTTTGAAACATAATCGATCAAGTTTGTATAATGGTTCCCATTACCAAAATATCTTTGACAATTTCAACCTGACCAGAAACAATGAAATGGTTATGTTATAACAGTGAGAAACTGCCTCTTAAATGGCAGTGTTTTTGGAAGTTTTATTGGCCATGATATAAATCTCTTATGGAATTATCTTGACCATCTTTGAAATGTAATAAATCACTATTGCAAAGTGCACGACACTACCAAAACATGATTGACAATGTTCAACTGTTATATGTTATGGCAGTGAAAAAGTATTGCTGAAATAGCTGAGGTTTTGTTAATATTTAATGACAATGATGAATCTCATTTATAGTGGAAATGTTTTGACTATATCTGAAATATTATCGATCCCGTTCAAGTTTAATTTACTGCCAAAACATGTTTGCCCATGGTAAAGAGCAATAATGATCATGATGTGGTTTTGTGAGGGACATCAAAATGGCTACTTCTATGAATGTGGTTTGGTTATATCTCTTGATCCTGCAATGGCTTCACACGAATTTATCTATAATATAGTGTAGCAGTTCGTATTTTTCAGTAATATGGTGTAGGACACAGTCGGTAGACAACGGGTGATCAAGGGGGCGGTGGTACAGAGGTTAAGGTGCCACTCATCACGAAACTGAGGGTTCGAGTGCCATAGGACCGTAATTCCTTTTATGATGTCAGAACTGTTTTTTTCTAGGAAGTGGACTCGAGCGTGACTCCATATGCATCAATCTATTTTCACAATCGAGCTTAAGTAAATACGTATAAACTAACGGGTTTAAAATGTTTATAAACTTAAACATGTTTAAAACAATTGTTTAAAGTTGTCTAATCATGTATTTTGAATTTCACAGACAATTCTGACAAAACACGTTGTTGCATGTCTGAAAGATCTACCTTATAACTAAAACATAGTCATTTGTAGTTTTTGTGGTACATTGTAGAAAGCCTTAAAATAATAGTCAATTGTTTTGTAACGTATGGAACACCTTTTAAAAAAATAAACATCATATCATGCAATACGATGTCTCCTACCGGTTTGGAAATTATATACTGCGCTTTGGATATCAATAACTCGCTAATATACAGCATATAGAATTTTGTGAGGAGATACAATAAGTTAACGTTTTCTCTGTCATTCCATTTAGGCCAAAGATAAAATATTTATTATCTAACAATAGCAAGAAACACCATGTAGAATTGGTACCGAACAGGTAATGTATTTATTCGAGCAATCACATAGTCAAACGAATTTATCATTTGATAACACATACATTCAGCAATCAAACATGAATAATGGTTCACACAAAGAAAAAAAACGATAGCCATTCTTATATGATTGCTGTACTGTCATGAACATGTTAGTTGAAAAAGACACATGAAATGAAGTAACCATGCAGATAATGTCCAGAACCACTATTCCAAATCACTATATTTCATCGGAATATCCGAAACATTGTATCCGTACCACAATCGTGCAATTTCAACCGTGTACTGTCAAACAATGATGTTTTCCGTGGTAACAAAAAATCAGCGTCATACTGTAAAAGAGAAATTCATGTTAATATTGTGTTCTCTTACTGTATTTGAACTAAAGCTGATGAACTCTGATAATGACTTAAACTTTTAAACTCAGAAGTTTGCGTGTTAACGATACCTGTTCGGACTTTCGAATGGCAATCTATTTACCTACATCTCGCACGAAAACAGATACTGCATACGACCGAAAATAAATAGATTTACCAATACGACCTTGAGTCAACATATGAGAAAACCATTTGAGCAAATTACATAAAAATCTTTCTACATCTGGTTTTGTTGTTACAGCTACATCACCTTTGGCCCATAATATTAACCTTGACTTTTGTATTTTTTTTTTTTAAATTAACATTTGATTGAAGTTTTATAGGAATCCATCAAAAATGTCATGGACAATCCATTGTAGGACATGGTACAACCATGGTCAATTACTAGGTTTTAGCTCAGTTTCTAATGACAATTTTCCAGCCTTGATATGATAATATAACTTGGTCAAACAATGTTTCAACCATGGTCATAATGAATCTAACACACATCTAAAACTGATAATTGGCAATGACTTTAACATAATTCAACCATGGTTTTACAATGATTTTGTCTATGTGTCGAGTGTTTTCAGCAGGGATTACTGATCAAGTCTCCTTTTAGGTTAAGAGAAAGTGTTGAAAATGAACAGGTGTTGAAATATATGTAGTGATCACAATAGCTAGCTATTTTAGCACTTCATGTAAAGTGAGCATCAAGCTGTAATAAAATAGGGTCTAATCAACAGTTGGTGTCATCACAATCCCTTTATCATCATGTTGAAAAATTAGTTGTAAGCGCGCTCCACTGTAAAATCTTATTTATCTTTTGTACTCAGGATAATTGTCCTTGTTGAACTGAAGTACATCAACATAATCAAGATTTTACCTGCACGAAACTTGCATCACACCAACTCTCAAAGTTTCCTATAGATCCTCAATTTTTTCTATATGTCTATTTGTATTTCACTCGAAATTTAAATTAAAAGGGCGTCGGAATGAATTTTACACAAAGGTACAGATGCGAAAATAGATTCAGACTAATATTTGATAATCGTAATGTAAATACAACACTGTTATATAAGATCAGTATCTAGCTTGATATTCGCTGCATAATGAAATATTAACACTCCTTAAATGGGCCGTCGTAATAGTAAAAAAGTCCTGCTGATATTTTATACAGTACTCAGTAAAATTCATAAAAGTTATTTCACACTTCAAAATGGCCATATTGAATAATAATCAACTATAAGGCTAAAAACGCAGTAGCTACTTTTAAAGTACGCCAGAAATTAGTTAATCTAAGTTATTTCTCTAAGTGATAGATTTAAACATTAATGTTGGATTTATAGTTTTTGAGAAGGATAGACAAAATAGATTTAACAGACGTCGTCTGGGACAAGAAAACTGTAACAAAGGGGGATAATTGAAAATGGTTCATGCTATAGTTAAGGTTCCCGGGCACTACACTTCTCCTCATTGTTTACTATCACTGTATGAAGTTTCAAGTAATCCCCTTTTACTTTGGCGTTTAGCTATGGACTAAGAAGTGGTGTCACGGACGGATTGACAGACGCCCAGAAGTTCTTTCGGTGGCATAGAAATACAAAATACTTTGTACAAACTTAGGTACATACAGGTGTAGCAGTATCTTAATGTTTGTGTAGTATGTTGGACTTTTGTTTTCGACGAAACTGCAACAATAGAGTCAGTGCTCCATGAAAGAAAAAACCGTAACCATCTCATAAAAGTATCGAAATGAAATCATCATTGAAATTTTTCTGCATTCAAAATGACCCGAATCACTGCACTTCTCTTTAATGTGCTAGCTCATTGTATGCAAGTTGAATAAATTCCCTCCTGTACTTAAAGAGGTATGCTGCGGAAAACTAAATAAATTAAAGGGTGATAATTCACAAAGAAGTCACTATATCGTTATGAATCTTGGTCACTGCACGTCCTTCCCTTAGTGTCCTTCTCATTGTATGCAATTTGAAGAAATTTTCTACAGTACATTTAGACTAATGCTCCTGACAAAAGAATATAACAAAGCGGGGGTCATTGTGTTTTGTCACTGCATGAAGTTTCAAGTAATTCTGCAGTTATGTTCTGTAAAAAGGCAAATCAGTATAGGAATGTAATTAAAATAAAGGCAGTATAAGGTTATGGTTCTTGGGCACTGCACTTCTCCCGAGCGTCCTCATTGTATGCAATTTTAAAGAGTTTTCTTCAGCACTGTTAGAGTTATGCTCCGAACAAGAAAATGCAACAAAAGGGGATAAAAAATTATGCATGGTAGTGTCATGACTCCTGGGCACTGTACTTTCCTTCGTTGTTCTCTATCACTGTACGGATTTTCATTTCCCTTTAGTACTTTTGGAGTGAAACTCCGGACAAGGAGCGGTGACGCTCGGACTGAAGGACGGAAAGACGCCCCGAAGTTCCTTCGCAGGCATTAAAAAGTTAAATACAGTCAAAACAGTCACGGACGTACTTTGATCAAACTTAGATACATACACACATTGGAAAATCTTAATGTTTGTGTAGTGTGTTGGACTTTCAGGCTTTGTTATGAAGGGCAACGGTACTCAGGAGAGCGATATATGGCAATAGTGGCCCTTTTGTTTTTACTTATTGTTCATTCAAAATTGTTCTTCAATTTCGTTCAAAGATCCTGTGTCGTTGGGATATTAGTCATGAAAACATTTCGCAATGAATAAGAAAGGAAATTAAATACTAGCTACATGTATGTTCGGTGGAGCGCGCTTCATGGTCAGGCGAGCGTCCAATGTAAATCCGGAATTCAGAAGCTTGAATTTATCGTGATCTCGGATTGCAGTTTCAACGTAAAACAAAATACGGTTTCAACTGGAATTGATCAGCCTTTTTAAAACACGTCATGCTGGCAGAGAATTTGGGGAAAGCTTTTCCCTTATAATAATTTATTCACTCTGGTGATCAAGTCACACGGATATATGTATTGTTATACCTGGACCCATACTTGACCATGAATATTTGCTTATGTGCATTTCATGTACATTTTATTAAATTATCAAGTTGATAAATAAACAGTTTGTATCTTTACCAAATATTCATTATAATTTCAAAATGCTATCATAAATTATTAAGTTGAAATGCCGGTCAGTCGTTAGATATTGACGAGCATACAGGTTGAATGAGTTTTGTAACTGTATGTTAACAAGTGAAATATGAAATCTCTGGCGGGGTCCCTTAATTCTCAGAATTAAATTGCTGATTATTATCTCTTCTTACTGTAAATTCTGACATACTGCACAGATACGTCTCATAACTGTTCTCCAAATATTTTGGGCTTTGTCTTTAACCAAGCATTTATCAGGGCAACGGCATGTGTGTGTAAATATTACGATAGGAATAATGATACCCGTGGCTATAATAAAGACAAGATAGTCATTTATTGCTCACCTGGCTAGCATTGTCTTTATTATGAGGTTATCAAGATAGGGTCAAATTTGAACTGGAAATTCTGTTTTGGACAATCTTCATAGGACCACTATATCATGCTATATTCTAAATATCTAAGCTCGGTGCCAGATAAGACTGGTTCTAGACGATACATTTTAAGGTTTCTATATATAAACCTGTGTGAAATCAAGTGACCACCTGGGCAGGGTCAATTTTGACCCGGTGTCATGATTTGAACAATCTTGGTAGACTAGAGTTCTGCATGGAACACCTTTGACAGAGTTCACGCAAGTAATGTCCCTATGCGTTTCATTTACATTGGCCCGGTGGTTTCAGAGGAGGTGTCATTTGAAGGAAATGGTGGACGTAAGACGGACGGCGTACGCCGGACGGTGAGCATTGTCACGGGTAAGACAGAAACCCCTCAATCCAGATCATGGGCGAATTTAAACGCAATGTTTTTACCTATTTCAATACCCTATCTATATTTCTTTCCAGTGACAGAGCTTTGAGAAACCTTTTGTATTTGCAGAACAGCGCCATTTGAATTGATGAAAAGCGTGTTTAAAACCCTTTTAACTTTGAGGTAGTTTTTCTATTGTCGGTCTTTCTTTTACTTTCCATAGCGTCTGTTTATTTGTTAGCTATCTTTACGGTTCGAAATAATAAATACTCGTGACGTCACCTGTTTGGAGCTCACTTAGTCTCCTTTATAAACATTTGTGTACACTTAAAATTCTCTATGGAACATTTCACCGTTGATCATATGGTAAGGTATACACTGTGCACATACCTATGATAATTGTAAGTGTTTTGTCAGAATTCCATGAACACTTCCAAAACGTGCCCACATATGGGGCTATAGGAGAAACTGTACAGCGTGAGTCTTCTACTATTATTGTTTCTTTGTTTGTAATTGTGCTTATTGGGTCCACCATCCTCTAAAGAGGCTATAATCGGTACGACCCGTATTATTGTTTCTACAGCAGTACTGTTCTTATAAGACGGTGCGGTTTTGCGCGCCTTACACGAAGTAAGACTCTATATCCTTTCTTATAAAATACGTTTTCCCACCTATAAACCGTGGCTTTGGGGGCAGTGATAAGTATCAAAACATAAACGTACTTATCTTCTTGCAGAATTTGTTTACACGATTTATTTAAAGCACTATGCATCTTTATTTTACACCTCTTTCTGCATGCTACGTGCTTACAAATCAAAGCGCTATGGACACTGAAGGCATGGGGGCTATAGATGTGTGTATAAAATCCAAACTACTATCGTCTGTTATTAGCTATGTTCTTTAAAACGATTTCACTTTTTTTCTAGTGATAGCAAATAAAACAAAAGTTACAACTCATTGTTAAAGTTTACCCTTCGTCCATTTTGTTCGGTATTATTAATAACAAGAAGTCTTTATTTACTGCTACAACTGCTACAATATTCTAAAGAAAATATTAATATAAAACTAGTGTTTGTAAAATGAAATGTAAATACTTCTAATCGAAATTATTAATTCATAGACACAATGCAACCTTTAAATTGGATGCAATAAGTTCGTTACTACCACAACGTGTGTCGTCCATTCGTTTTACCAAAGGTACACTACCTTACATGCACTCACACCCTATACAAACAATATTTATGTCCCCTGGCGGAAATAAGACCTATATACTCCTTTCATGTTACATAAATTTAACCTGCAAATATGCCCCTAAACTGAGTATTCTTGGGAACTGCTAATAAAAAAGAATCAACCATTGATTACATATACGGATGAATAACATTAAAGGCGATACTACTTCTGAACATTTCTTACGGACAAAATAAGCTTCAAATGATTTAAATTCCTTACTGTGTATTATTATTAACTCCTCTCGTAAATAAATAAATTATATAATTATGTTGATTTACATATAAATTATATACTAAAATTATAGTTTCCTGTAGCTTTCTACACTTATTCGAATAAAGAAGTTTGTCATTTTTGCACTCAAATGATATGAAGGATAGTATCTCAACATTTCGATCCACTTATGTGGGGACACTATGATTATAAATTGAATTATGAACTAAATTGCTAAAAGGAAAAGCAGTAAACGGACCAATTGCAAAAGAAATACCACGAAATGGTACTAGTTGAAACCATATGTGTTATGTATTATTTCTGCTTTGTAACAAATATGCGGAATGTGTTAAGATTAATAGAAAACAATATTAGTGTCTGTGTTACAATAAACGAAGAACAGCGGCAAGTGGCCTTATTCTTCTTTAAAATTGCCTTTTGGAAGAGATACACTTTTGTTTAGCAATTTTGGTATATGGTTATTACATCATTCATGCAAACTCAGATAAAGTTGTAGCAACTGTATTGAAAGATAAGTTCTTTTTGAAGTTACTTTGTAGATTATATAGGGAAAACAGAGTTTAAAAGTAAAGCAGTCCAAGCCCTGCCGTGGCATTATTTCACTGGGTATGAATAACCTTTCCTTTTTTCAGTTTTAATATAATCGGATGATTAAATTGACCATTTCAGATCACTATTTCTTTTTTAGTGTCTAATTTATTTTTAAATTAGAAACTCAAAAAGAAAGAGTATATTAAAACTGAAAAAAGCATGGTCCATCCCACTGCGCACACAATTTAAATGGATCATCTTTATTTGACAAATTTTGGTACGTACTTATAAGTTGGTTATTTGTGTGAAATGCAATAAAGTTCTGACGATGAAAATCAAATAAAAATAATTGTGAAGCTTTTATGAAAAAGATAAGGAACCCGGCCCCGTTCATGCCTCATTCCTAAAGAAATCAATTTCCTTAAAACAGGTTTGATAAGGGAACATAACATTATTAATGCGACAAAATGTCATAGAACATATATTTTGAATTTACATATTGAATGTTTAAGAAAACTCAAAGGGTCATAACTCTGGTGTTTTGGGGCAATCTCACTGAAACTTTGCGGGCCGTATTTCTTTTTAGTAGTTAACATTTCAACTAAGTTTTATTGAAGTAGCCCCAACCATTTCTCCTGATGGACAGGAGGACGGACGGACAATGCCAAATTAATATCCTTCCGCCTTCGACTGGGGATAATAAAGATATCAATATATGTTACTTTTTGCCGTCAGTTTTTGTGATGTATTTTTTATTGCCGATGGACACAGTATTAAGTAATTATTAAGTTCATGCAGAAGCAAACAAAACCTGAGAAAAAGTCGGCAATGGGACAGAAATAACAGGACTATGAAAATACAACATTATCGACCAACTGTTTTATATTATTGTATAAGAAGGGAGTAGAAGTGTTAGTTATAAGTCGATTTACACGGTTTGAAACCAAAGGTAAGCTATCCTTCATATTTTATTTCACTTTGCGTGTGATATTTATGTCCCTTCGCTAATAAATGGCAGTACGCCTTTCCTTTACTGCATAGAGTGAATATCTTGACTGGCGTTTCAAATCTTCAAAATCCTGATGTGAAAGAATGATCTATATTTTATAAATTCGAGTAGACAGCATTTACTTTGTAGATTAATTAATGCATTGTATTCAAACACCGAATATAGCAAATTAACATGTAATTTATGTGTCAGCGTCAAATAAAGAGTTAACATTCATAGCAGTATTTAGTATTAATTGAAATGACATTATTTCATGAATTACTACAAAACATGTTTAAAACCATTAGTTTACAAAACACAAGTTGCCATAAAGGCTGTTTCAAAGGCAAATTTACTGAAATCTATAGTAATCAACTGATATAAAGGGAAAAATACAAACATCTTAAGAATAATTTTTGAGAATATATCACCTTGATGTCGGATGTACTTTGATGCTAGAATTTATTCTACTTCACCAACACGATTTTTAAGATGTAATTCATCTAGCGAATGTTCGAGAATAAACTGTGACAAAATCTAGAAACAACAGTAAACTAGTTACATGCAATATAATTATTTACACAATGAAAATTTGGTCAATTTTGACATTTTCTATTTATGAAATTCAACCTTTAACGCTTAATTTTTACCTAAAACGAGATATATTTCAGTGCACTGTAAAACAAACAACTAATACGTGACTAAGACAACATGCATATGCAAATGAAAACGGATGTGTAAATATTAAACAAACTACTGTATCAAAACACATGTTTTTCAACCCATTTGAAATATATTGATGTTGTGTCAGAAGCAAACTCCTTTGAATGTAATTTAAAATAGCGTGAACGCTATTCCGACACGATGATAAAGTTTTTAAAGCTTGTGGTGACCAATAATGGTCTAAGTAACATTATTTTAAGATAAAGTGGCACACGCTATTGTCGTTGGTGCATCGCATAAGCTACATTGTACCGACACTCAAGAAAAAAACTCGAGTCACTCGTGTCAGAGATGTACAGTGATTCACAGCGAGATCGTGCAATGCACACAATACATACAGACCAAACATATTTGAACCTAATCATGTTGAACTGATTTGAGAGAGTACATGCTTAGTATGTTATAACGCGGTTCATACCCCAGACTTTAATCTTGAAGGCAATTTTATGTTCCGAGCCGTTAACACCGCGATCAAGTTCAAAATTTTATTTGCAAATTCTCTCATTTATTTCTGTGCTGTTTCAACTGTTCCATGTTAAAAAAGCATTGTCTTTTTATATTTTTTACAACTTTGTTGCTTTATCACAAATGCTCTCATTTGTTTCGGTGCTGTTTCAGTTGTAACATGTATATGTAAAAGGCTATGTTTTAGTATATTTTAGAAAACTTTGCTCCGATGTCTACTTTATCTTTCACTGTTTCACAGGTTAAATATCGTTTCTCACCTTTGAGATACATATTTCCGCGCATTTACAGGTGATAGATATTCTTATTCTTCTCCGCCTATTTCTCATCGCTGCCGGACTATATTTACGTAAATTATAAGCAGTTAGCACATCACATAACAATCGAAAAATGACTGTAAAATTTTTGTTTTTGAAATAAACATAGGGTTGTGGGTATTCATTTTCTATCCATCTATAGCAGATTGGAAGTAAAATTCGAGGAAATGTTGATTTTTAATTTGTCATCTCCATCCTGTATTAACACCTATTTCTTCTAACTTGTGTGAAAATGCGATTAAAACGGTGAGCAAATATATCTAACATGTCCATTGAGTTGTGGATTAGGAAATCCCACCATTGGGTTGAGATACGTCCAAAAAAACTCAGCAGAGCCTCGTTTTTGTGACGTATCTTAACCCTCAGGTGGGACTATTACCTTCTTCCATGAACATGCGGTTCAGATCAAAATATCAGTCACTGAGGGTAACTGTTTCTCGGCAGAGCCTCGTTCCCGCGAAACATTTACCCGAGGTGACGGATATTTCCATCTGAACCATATATATCCTTTTTGTATACGGTCTTGCACTTTAAAATAGATATTTAAATGTAAACTTCTCGAAATGATGCCTTTTAATATAAAACAAACGTTATTCAGATGCTGTGTTTGGGAAAGTGACGTCACATTGTTTATAACGTTACGTCAAAAGTAATTCACGAAAGTCATATTACATCGGGGGATGTAATATGAGCTTTTCCAGCACTGGTGAAAACTGCGGATACCCCGATCCGGTATGCAAGAATTCCTTATCCACAACTCATGAACATGTAAGATTAACATTTTCTCTTATGTATGTTTCTACGATCCTTGTTACCAGCGAGTAATAAGCGTTTATAATAAAACAAATTCTCGAGTCTTTTTAATGCCATATAGATTTGCTATTGTCCGTCTGTCCGTCTATACGTACGTTCCGAATATATTGTAGGACGCACTGCTTCTTTACTAATTGAGCTAGTCACCAAACTTCATACACATTTTTTTTAGATAAGATGTTTTGCTCACAGGTTTTAGTTTTATATTTAAAGGGTATGGTAGGCTGACTTTCAACTCAGAGGGCCAATATTTCAATGGGTAATCTGGACCCCCTAGTGCAACAAGTCGTGTTATATATAAAAATGACCGGGGTAGTCTGAAGTTTATCGGACTGCCGGCATAAATTGGCATAAATGGTGGCGACCTGAGAAATCCAAGATGGCGTCCAAGATGGCCGCCAAATATGAAAATTGACTTATATGAGTATTTTGGGGTCAAAAGTTTATGTTCTAAAGATTTTGTTAATTCTTTTTCTACTTCATTTGCAAGAATATACACTGTTAATGTAATTGTATGATGTTTTACGGTCAAAATGATGATTTTTCTACATTTTTTCAGGTAAATTTCCCCCATTATTCAACTTTTTTAGTAAGGCATTGGTATTTTCATTCAGGTCATTACATTTATTAAGAAATTTTCAGATAATTGTGTTAATATACACTTTGCAAATAAATTTATTAGGAATTTGTTTAAGAAAAGCTACTTAATTGAAATCAATAAGTAGTTTTTAAGTGGGTGGGGTAATTTTACCGGTTTTAGCTGGAGAAGCATATTTTCAATTAATCAACATTCCATGTTGGTATTAACTTGTTTAATGAACATAATATTACAAAACTGTGAATGCTTGAACAAACATGTCAAATAACACACTAAAATGAATATTCATACATGTAAAATCTAAGATGGCTTCTAAGATGGCCGCCAATATTGAATATATGAACTTGTATGCAACAGTGAATAACACAGATGCATACAAGTTATTCACACATAATTTTATACCTAACTTTTTTTGACAATTTGTTAAATGTTTTTTTCCAATTATTAATTTGTTGGAGCATAATCAAAATAAATTCTAGCAATTAGACTTTCTTCATCATCTGATTCTATATCTACAAGATACCTCCTATGACACCAGTACTGCTTTTCCAGGAGGCGGACTCGAGAGTGACTCGATAAGCTACAAACTTTCTTCACAATCGAGCTAAAATAAATAAACATAAACTAAAGTCTTATATCGAGCTCCATACGTTCCGTAAATATCCGCACTTTTCCGTAATATGCATATAATTATCTTCCATAATCAGTGTATTTAAGGTAGTACACACGTAATGGGCTCAAGTTCAAACCTTGATAAACTTAATAGTTTCAAAACGACTAGTGTGCAAAATTTGAAGACATTTAATTAAACAGATATATTTTTTGTTGCCGCACCCCTACTAGAAATATTGTACAATTTAAAAGTACACTTAAAAGTTTGCAAGTATTTATGTGTATTTGTATTTGTTCTAAGGTTCCAACAATTATTGCTTGCAATGTAGAATTACAAAACATGTATTAAAAGTCTACGAGTTTAACACGGGTAACAAAAATGTGCAATTATGCCAAAAATTATAAGGTGCTACAGTTAACCTAAATTTTTCCCAAG
>JAUMHA010254369.1:0-15245 GCA_032359765.1 Saxidomus gigantea | reverse complement strand
AGGAATTAAAGTTATATATCAACCTACTAAACTTAAGTGTCTCTCTCTTTCCTATGCCCTAAGATAAACCTCGCCTCCCCGGACGCCGAAGTACCCATGGGAATTGAAGCTATCTATCTATCTATCTATCTATCTATCACAACTATACGAACCTATTTCAACCGTAACACTTATAATAGCGTATGTTTCTCCGGACGCCGAAGTACCCGCGAGAAACCCTTTCCAACACTATTATACTTCGTGTCACGAATACTTCACAATTCTATTCCTCTACGACCCAGGCTGCTAGCTAATATACTTACATCCATGTACCCGCGAGATATATGGTTTCAGTTAAGATATATGGTTTCAGTTATATTAGTGTACTAAAGTCCTAGCAAGCTAATTAATTACCTCTCGAAGTGATCTCTTCGTAAGTCAAGACCGTTCTGACATTAACATAACCTACCTTGCCCTCTTTTGCTCGTGCATTCAGTAATCAATTGTGATTGGTCAATTTATCACATGACCAAATATAACTTTATGATTGGTTGACAACGCCCATGGATCAGTCTATATATATCGGACCATACCATTATACTTACTATAAATATATGCAGGGGTGGCAGAGTACGATATGTAACTTTATGCAGATCATTTTAAAAATTGTATCTAATCAAAATAAATGGTAGGGACAGACAAAACTTCATTTCTGAATACAAATAGTGGTAGAATGTTGCAGAAAGTAGTTTGTATTAATCACAACAATTAATACATACCAAATTTGAGATGTACGTCTTGATAATACAAATGGCGAACTTGAATTAAAGGGAAGTAACTCTATAAATTGGCAATACGGAAATAAGGTTATAAAGCACTAAATGTCACACTAGTATATGAATTGTATGTAGACCAGCTTCTATATCAGGTGTTCCTGGTAGAGATTTTATACCTCAGTTAATGTTACCGGATGCCGAACCACTGCTCGCTATCGAGCAATACGAATATGACATCTTCATATTTAGATGAGGAAGACAAGTTCCATTTCTAAAAGAAGAGTGTAATCTCCGTACCTGAATTCCCTCAAAATAGAAGCATATTTAGATATAATTGAGTCGTTAATCGCTGTCATTTTGTCCAAGATGCCAGATGTGTACATTTACAACTGAAGCATGTAACATGTAATACTACCGTCATTATATGAACATATCAAAGGTCAGCAAAATATTCTTATATTAAGGTATGCCACAGTTCCTGTTCCAGAAGTGTTAAATGGTATGAACTTTTACCGATGCGAAAGAAATTAACTTTGAGACGGTGGCTTGACTTTGGACATATTTGACAATAAACGTTGGGACACGGGGCTGAGGTCATGGCACTGTAGGGATACATATGAAGCTGAAGTTACCCGGGGTTTCGTTTATCATTGGGACATGGGGCTGACTAAATGGGTTGTACGGATATTGCGGGAAGTGATGTTACCAAGGGAGCTATTTTGACTTGAGGGGACAGTGGATTATAGAGACATATAGTGAAAAACATTTTTTTAATGTTTCCGTTGAGTGTCTAAACCTGTTCAGTGTGTATACTGAGTTCTTATAGTATGTCAATATGAAAAAAAACCAAGATAGACACAATTGGGCCAGAATCGCTCTCCTGAACCCAAGTGTCTATGCGAATTTACAGTATGTAAACGAAACTCGAAAGTAAATGTATAAAATGACTTTACATTAACATTTTTAAACTTCTGTACGCAGTTAATTTTACCTGACTATTTAATGAATTAAACTTAGACTGTTAAAAATAACCTTATCCTACCTCAGGTTCTATCCGAGTATTTCAATACTTTGATTATTATAATACCTTTCATGAAATTTGATCATCTAAACGTACCTCGTAACCCAAGTGTGTCTACACAATGTGTATAGGCTATTAACATACTATACTAGATCTAGTATACATGTAAGTTATTTTTGTTTATCTATACTTTTTCGTACTTTAGATTTTCGAGTGTTCATATTTTCCTTGCTGATTTATTGTGATAGGAATGATAGAAGATAAAAAAACACATCTGTTTGTGTGTTGTTTAACCTTCATATAAACAAACATGTCTTCACATTAGGTGTAATGTTTTTTGTTGTTAGGCTTTTGACAAAAATGAAAGAAGCAATTAAATATACTGCTTCTCAGTTTCAATATGGACTGAGAAGCGGTGTACTGTCCCCAAAGTGTCTCCCTCTACCCTGTCTACCCCTCACCTTAGTGATGGTTATGTTTGTCCAAAAATCCCCGAATCTCCCCATTCATGCCGAAATCGCCCATGAGCCTGCAATCAAAGAAAACAGAAATTAAAAAGAAATGTTTTTCTTATATTTTTGTTAAATTATAATTATACTAGCTCTATACAAACAAAACGTGTAGAGATAATTTAAACAGTTGTTCCGCAGGGTGAGATGTATGGAACGCCATTGCTGTCTTACTAAATAATTTTGTTTTGATTTCTTTTTGGATCGATTGAATTTTCAATCGATCCACGATTAAATTTTCAATCGATCCAATGTTAACAGAGTATAACGAGGGGTCAAAGGAAAACTAGTCTAAGTGTATATGAAAATAGAAGCAGATAGGATAGTCCCCGAAACGCTTCCTTACGGCCGAACGCTTTACATACAAACAAGTAGTTCCATATATTCAGTTGTTTCGAATTAAACTGTCTTCTCTTTTAAAAAATTATATAGTAACATGTCTAAATGATATCAAAACATTTCAGAATAGCATAATATTATATTGTTGTTTTTCATCTAATTTGTAACTAAAAATCAACGAGGTATCTGTTCTGTTTTCCTACGCGGTTTTGATAGTTAGACCGGAGACACTTTAGGTCAGATGATCCTATTGCAGTCCGGCTCAGGGATTGGCTGAAAGAAGTACAGGGAAAACCTTAAGATTAAATGAGGCATTACCTGATTGGTAGAAAAGGTTGTGTTTACAAATGAAAAATACTCATTTGAAAAATAAAATGCAATGTCTTCTGCACGCGAATGAATATTTTAGATCTGGTTATCATAATAAATAACACTGAAATCGCTATATGACGATTTGTACGAACTGCAAGCCTGTTGAACGCAACTAAACATATGAGCTTTAAATCCACGCAGTGTTGGTTTTACGCACTTTTGGTGTACTGCGTGTCAACTAAAAGAACATACTTGTTCCATACAAGTCAAGTCAGAATACCTTTATTTCACTTATTTCATTTTAAGAGCGATGACATCATCATCGCTCTTAAGTTAACATATACCAGGAACTCCAGAATTTTACCTTTCGCCACTATACAATATGATTCTCATGCCTCCGCATCTGTAAAAAGTTCCATAATCGAACCAATCGATAAACATGTACGAGATGAAACAATACACATCTTTAAATCTATCTAAATTCGAAACCTTGCTATGATTAGGGTGGTGGCGGTGACATAAGTTTTTGTTTTAGAGGGTTTTTTAAAGGGTGATATTATGTTTTCCGACGATGATTCTTAAATGTGTTATACCAATACTAGTTATACATTGTTTACATTACTATCTGTATTTATATGTTAAGCATTTACTCTGTGATTTACATGCCACGGTAATTGACCCCTGATTGGAAAAATATATATTTTATTCTATTCTATACTTGAAATTTTTAAAGTTAAATCATTAATGTCTGCATTTCCCTTCTCTTTAATGCCTGCTTTTACTGTGTGTGGGTTCTTATACAGACCGGCTATTCCTGCATGGCAAAGGCCAGTACTAGAATCCTGCCCTGCATAAAGAGCCGTGATCAGTAGCAGCAATTGAACCCATGGCCCTCTAACAATGAGAGGTTATAATGATTTTAAGTCAGCTTGACCACTGAGGCGGTAGCTATAGGTTTCCCAGATGTGCAACAAAAGCAAGCGGTTCATGTTTTGTTAGAAAAGTAGGGCTCAGTAAAACTTCTCTTAGTTATAAAGCACTTTTATATTCTTTTTGCTAGAGCTCTATAGAAACAGTTCAACTTCTTAAAGAAACATTATTTACAACTGTATTAATGTACACATAGAAGGGTTTTTACATTTTGTTTCTTCATAGTCTTTTCAAGTTAATAACCGATGCCTACAAAATAAAGGAAATACTATTAACCTGTGGCAAGTTGAAAATAATGAAATTTCCTTAAAAGTGTACTATTTTATTAAGTATATTATAGATGCCCATTGGTAAGAATCTAAAAAAAGCAACTGTCTCAATATATGATTACCTGGCAAAAGTTTTAAATAAAAATTGAGAAATTTGGATTTTATTCTTTAGCTACACTTGTATTTTTTCTGGTTGAGAAGCTTTGCAATATAATACATGCATGTACAAATTAATAGAGAATACCTTATATTGGGCATGGGAGATAGGAGGTTTAATGAAAAGACACAGTCAGATGACCATCATGATATTCCTGCGATTGATGTGTGAGGCTTACAGTGTTCTGTGTGGAAGTTGTAACACTGATCAGTTCCTTTAATTAGATGCTAGGATGTTTCAAAAGTTAAATGATGACTAAGTGTTAATTAAAATATTCATTACACAATGTAGCAATTGCACACCATACTGCTCATTAAACACAGCTTTAAAAAAGAAGATCTTATTAATTTCTGTTCATGTCTTACCTGGCTTTTATGGCTCAATTTAAAGGACTGTGTTGAATAATGTGGTTTCCTGTTAAAAGCAGGTGCTAGGTAAGTAAACTTATCGCAATGGAGCGTTAGTGAACCACAGCAGTACGTTTATTATACTCCCACAAACAAAGTTTGGGGGAGGGCGTTTATAGGAGTCAGTTAGTCGGTCGGTCGGTTTGTTGATTTTGTGCCCGCCCCATAATTGCCTGAACCCCTTGAAGGACATTCTTGCAATTTTGGTCAAATGCTTATTTTATCAAGATGACATAAAGAAGCCATATTCCAAGCCTGTCGACTCAAGGTCACACTTTTAATAGGGGGTATACGTTTTTTATGTGTGCTCAGTATCTTTTGAATCCCTTGAAGGATTTTCATGGACAAATGCTCCTCTTACTCGTATCAAGATGACATGCAAAACATATGTTCCAACCCCATAAACTCAATGTCAAGGTAACACTTAGAGGTCAGTTGTTTAGTGTCCCCTCAATTCGAAGAATTTCCATGCAAGTTTGGTCAAATAATCCTCTTATCAAGGCTGCGTGTAGAAACTATGTTCCATGCCCGCTAGGACAAGGTCAAGGTCACACTTAGGGGTCATTGGTTTTATTTGTGTCCACTCAATCTTTTATATGTCTAACAAATCACAATATATTTAACTAACCAACTTTCAATCATGCGGGTTTTTTTGTTTCAGTATATTTTTCAGGAATTTTAACTGTACATGTTCACAACATCGATATTTCCGTATCTCCGTATTTCCGCGCCGAACAATAGAATTGGTTTAACCGTCTTGTTAATACGTATATCAGGTCAAAAGGAAGGTTTAATCTGTTTAGAAGTTTTAATAAAGCGTGCATTACTCGGTTGGCTTGGTTTGACACGTGCTTCTTACTACTACTACTGCTACTGCTACTGCTAGTGTGCTGCTGTTGTTGCTACTGTTCTACTTATAATACTACTACTACCACTACCATTACTACCACACTACTACTACCACTACCACTCTACTACTACCACTACCACACTACCACTGCTACTACCACTTCCACCACTACAACACTACCAACGCTACTACCGCTACCACTACTACACTATCACCACTACTACCACTACAAAACTACTACACTACAAACATACCACACTAATATTACTACTTCTACCACTACTACCACCACCACCACTAATATACCACTCTACTTCCACAACTACCACTACCACTACCTGTACCACCACCACTACCACTACCACTACCACTACCACTACCACTTCTACTACCACTACCACTACCACTACCACTACCACTACTACTACCGCTAATTTACCCCACTACTTCTACCACTCCCACACCACCACCACTTTAACTATACAACTACCACTACCACCACTACTACAACTACAACACTACTTTCACCACTACTGCTACTACTACCACACTACTTCCACTTTCACTACGAATACACCACTACCACCACACTACCACATAACTACCAATTCCACTACCACTAACACCTCTACTACAACTACCACACTACTTCAACTACTACTACCACTCCCACACTACGATCACTATCACTACCAAACTACCACCACAACTACCACTGCAAAACAACCATCTCTACTAACACTACCACACTACTTCCAGTACTACTACCACCACGTCCACACTACCACTTCTACTACCACTACCACACTACTTCCACTACTACTGCTACCACTTCCACACTACTTCCATCTCTTCTACCACTACAACACTACTTCCACCTCTACTACCACCACCACGTCCACAATACCACCTCTACTACCACTTCCATACTACTTCCACCTCTACTACCACTACCACACTACTTCCACCTCTACTTCCACTACCACACTACTACCACTATCACACTATCACACTACCACAACTACCACAAATACCAATACAACACAACTACCATAACTACCACCTCTACTACAACTGCCACACTACTTCCACTACTACCACTACCACACTACCACCACTACTGCCACTACAAAACTACCACACTACCACCACTACTACCACTTCCATTCTACAACAACCACTACCACTTCCACACTACTACCGCTACCACACTACCACTACTACTACCACTTCCACACTACCACAACTACACTTCCACACTACAACCACTATCACTTCTACTACCACACTTCCACTACTACACTACCACACTACCACCACTTCCACCACTACCACCACTACTACCACTACTACTACCATTACTACTACCACTACTACTACCAGTACTACCACCACTACTACCACTACCACTACTACTACACTACCACCATTACAACCACTGCCATCACTACTACTACTTCCACACTACTACACTACCACCACTACCACCTGAACCACTTCTACTACCACCACCACTACCACTTCCATACTACCACTACTACTACACTACCACTACCATTACTACGCTACCACACTTTTAACAGCTGATAGGAATTGTACACTGTGATTGATGGGTTAAATTTTGAAAGGATTCGACAAAACAAAAATCTGAAAATCTGTCCTTTTTATATTAAACGGAAACTGATTGTTTATACCACTGAATTTATCATGTATAGACAATATTTAAAATATCTTTCATTTGATTCAAACCAAAAAATCTTCAAACTCGACCACGAGCCTTATAGTAACTATAGTTACCTAATATGCGTAGCGAATATACTAAAGCGCGATAATTAGTGCATGATTCTTTTTCAACTATATTTTTCAACTAACAGATAATGAATAACTTTTGTATTTCTTGGTTTCTACAATACGCGGACTAAAGTAAATAGGTGCGAATACCTACAGTTTTTGTCCATTCTTTAGCACTAAATAATTATCTTCAATACATTAGCTTATTTTTGTAAGATACTTCTTGTTTTATTTTTCAAAATTAAAGTAATAAACCTAAAAGAGAAAACCAAAATAAAACGTTTTTTGGTATACATTTTGTAAAAAAAATTTCGAGGTGGTCTTTGCGCCTGGTATCTTCGTATTTGTAAAAGTCAAGTTATTAGATAAAGTAATATTTTTTCTATTTTCAGAGAAAAATGAGAGTTCTCAAAGCTTTACTTGCCCGGGCGTGTATACCACTTTGTTTTATACAGATATTAAAATTTGAGAGTGGCCAGATCATGCCTAGCGATGTATTATTTTTGCAAATTCTTGTGACGTTCACAACAGTATGGATGTGCGATATCATTTACAATTATCAACAAGTAAAGAAAGGAATTGCATCGCGTCTCTTCGGAGGCTGTACATTCACTTTATATGTGTATCTAGCTTTTTTCATGACACATAACCTGTTTCAAACCGAAACAAATACAAGAAATTACCTGCTAATAGACTATGGATTTCCTTGCTTGAGATTTGGTCAATTACTTCAGTGGACGAGCAACGAGATATGGAGTCTTACGTTCTTTATTTACAACTACTTAAAAGCAGTCGGTTTTAGCCCTATGGAATTTGTGAGCTATCTGTCCTATTTAAGTATGCATGCTGTCATAGTAATTTTTATTTTGGACTTCATCTATACAGTATTTCTAGCAGAAGTAAACCTCCTGTTATATGATAATTTCATGTATACATTTGACGTTAACACCACCGAGGCCTATCCGGAAGGATACTTAGACCCACTTAAAATGGACACGGGCTTATACGATAAAGCGACAATGAAAACAGAAACATATTCGTGCGCTACAAGTTTACACAGTAGTTGCCTTTTGACAGAAAAAACAGAGAATGCCGAAAATAAAAAATACCCTTTCACCCACAATACCATATACAGGTATATTGGGGAAGACGTTGAAATGAGATGCGTTTTCTCTTTGAAAACACCAGACCTTGCCATAGCAGAACTACACGCCCCTGTCTGGTATTTCAACGATTCGGTAGTATACAATTATTCACGTCACAGTTTTCACACCGATTATAATCCGATTGGAGAGTCTGTGAATGTATTTTCATACTTAAAAATCAGGTTCTTAAGAGATTTCGATTTTGGTGAATATATTTGTTCACGTCCAGTAACTATACAAAGTTATAAATTGGACCAGAATGGCGGTATAGAAGAAGAGTTTGTTATACATAAACCAACTTTAAACGTGTTTCTGCTTCGTTTAATTACAATGGAACCAAAACTTATTTACAGATTCGTAGGGAATTTGATAGCCTCAGAATATTTCTTCTTGTATAACTCTGATGATGACATAAATGACATGTCTGTTGTTTATACTATCAATGACAAACCAGTGGACGAAGTATGTCCAGGATTTCAGACTCAGGTTTGCTCATTAGGGGCTTCTATATTGCGAACTCTAATTAGAGTAGGGGTAGAAAAGTTTGACTGGGATGGCGAGTTCGGCTTTCCGTTTATTGAAATTGGTGAGATGTCAAACTATGGTCTTAAAAGAGGAATTTTGTATTTTTGTTTATGCAGTTCTGGGTTTGGAATTCACAGAATGTATTTTTTGAGAAAGCTTAACACAGGTTTAAGGCAAAGACGCAGAAATGAGGAAATTTCCCATCCGTTCGTCTTCATTGTTTTGCCACAATCTGAGCTATCTTTCTTTCGCTTTCAAGACGATACACACTTGTATACAAAGCTTGAAAAACTCGTGCAGGATGAAACTAATTTTGATTTAATTGAAGACGAAGTGAAAGATATTATTGAATTTGTGAAGGCAAATGAGGAAAAAGTTTTCACAATAGCAAATTTAATTCAAACTGTGTTACTTGTATGTTTTGTGATTTTCTTCTACATTTTGACTCTAGCTGTGAGTAATATCTATATGGGTTTGTTTATAGTATACGTTCCGGGTAGAGTTTTCTTTCCCCAGCCAGCATTACCAGATGCCGAACCACTCCTTGCTATCGAACAATATGAATACGACATCTTCTTGTCGTATGCAGAGGAGGAGGACAGCTTTGTTACAGAAGAACTCGTTCCATTTCTAGAAGGGGATTGTAATCTCCGTACCTGTATTCCCAGGAGAGATTTCCCACCAAACAGAAGCATATTTGGCTCCTTTGTTGACAAAATTCAAAAGAGTCGTAAAGTAATTGTTATCTTGTCCGAGTCATACATGACAGAAGCCAGATGTATACACTTACAGTTAGAACACATAATTCTGCCTTCGTTATACGAACATATCAGGAATCATCAAAATATTCTTGTATTAAAGTATGATAAGGTTCCTGTTCCAGAACTTCTCAGATGGAACTTTCGTATAGAAGTGTATAAATGGTATGAACTGTTACCGTTACGAGTGAAATTGCAAACTTTGAGAAGGTGGTTTTACTTTGGACATATTTGATACAACAGTTGGAATGCGCTTGTCAAAATGGTACTAAAGGCGAACTGTGATATAGAAACACATAATGTCGCAATTTTACATGGTGGTATCCTTATTATAATTTAATTTCATCAATATACACTATATTTGTAAAATATACATGCTAGGTAAGACTTTTACTACGTTTACAACTTTTACTCTATTGGTGTCAACTTGAAAGATGTATTTATAACAAGCAGATCGCTTGCAAGTGTCTGCACGTAAATTATTTGTGTTAATCATATTGCATTTGTAAAGAAAGGTTCAACTAGGAATGGTGGTCCCTTTACGGGCAAAATACTTGTTTCTTTAGCTCACCTGACACAAAGTGCCAGGGTAAGCTATTGTGATAACTCACCTTCCGTCGTAAGTCCGGTCACCATTTCTCTTAAACCACTGAGCCAATGCTGATGCAACTTTGTAGGGATGTTCCTTACATGAAGCTCTATCAAAGTTGTTCAAGTATAATAATTTCTTTACATATACAGAAATATGAACGACTTTGTTTAAGCACGGCCTTCTGAAAAATAGAACATGAAAAGTACATAAAGAAAACTTAAATTTCAACTATACACAACTCAGATATACACCATTCAGTATGACAATCACTCAATAATTCAAGATATTTGAACTCCATATACAGTCAAACCTATGTTAAAGACTGCTAGTAGTAAAACAAATCAGGATGGAAAGAGAAAATGTCATTTAATAACTAATGTAAATGAAGTAAAGATGTTAATGATGACCTTATTCATTGTTCCAGCGAGTAACATTAACTCACAAGTTTGACTGTAAATAAAAATCATTCATACGTCATTTTTCACACGATACCTCTATCAAGATTGTTCAAATCATTACCCCGGATCAAAATTGACCCACCCAGGGGAGCCACTTGATTCCACATATGCTTATACTGGGAAAACTCCCACATAAGTGACGAATGCCCTAAAGATTTTGTCTTGATCATGTACTTGCACCTATCTGATGTACATATGTTCTATTTCATTTTAAATCCTTCAATGTAAAACAATGTTATAATCCGGACATGAATATATGCATGTGCATATATACAGGATTCTAAAACGTTTGACAGTGTGACCTTGACATTCGCGGTAGGGACGTTGGTCTTTTACGCATCACATCGTCTTGATGTACTGAACATTTGTGCTAAGCTATTTAAAAATACATCAATGAATGACAAACTGACACCCCGGACACAAACAAATGTAAGGACGGACACACGGGCGGACAGACAAACAGATGGACGGACGGTGCGATTTTAATATGCCCATCTTTGGGGGCATATACATTATTGTTTAAAACCATAAGGCCCATAACTTAGATATTTGGAATGTAACATTGTGTAGGGGACCTCTACGAAGATTGTTCAAATCAGGACCCCCACTTTCTGCGATGTGATTGTTGACATTGTGTTATTGCCAATGGTAGCCAAGTGAGCGAGACAGAGCCACCCCGACCCTCTTGTTATCATTTACCCTTCGTCAGAACTTCCACTCCTTTTCGTAAAGACAGAGGAGACATTCATGGTGACATCCTTGTATATTTTAATAAAAACTACATACTGGCTTTAAGAAGACCCTACATTTGTATCTAGAGGTTAAAGGAGTCGAGTGTGTGTGGTTGAAACTCCGGATTAAACGTAGACGCATTCTTGAAGGAACTTTCACAAGAATTGGCAATTCCGCTATGGAGTCTTTAAAAAATCCCTTAATACTGGCAAAATCCTAACACTATGGAAACTTGCACATGTTTGCGCCGTTTGCAACAAAAAGCACCATAAGCAAAGTACTAGAAGAATATATATATAAACGCGTTTTAACTTCTTTCATAAAATCACGTTATCACTTCTTTACAATCAGGCTTCGCGCCAAACGACTCTACAACCAATCATCTTGTTTCCATCTATAACACTTTCTTCCAAGCACTCGATGAAGGCATAAAAGTCCGATCCGTTTTCTGTGACATATCCAAGGCGTTCGATCGGGTTTGACATCGGTATTTGTTAAATAAAATGAGAGCAACAGGCATATCAGGCGTATTATTGGATTTATTTAATTTTTACTTATCCGTTAGAATGCAAAGGTTGTTCTATCTGGAGCTTCTTCTAAGATAGTTTCTATAAATGCAGGTCTTCCTCAAGGTTCGAGTCTTGGTCTTTACTCTATGAAAATGATACCGTACACGACATTGGTTCAATTATCCGTCTCTTTGCTGATGAAACTAGTTGATAACTCCTAACTTTGTGGCAACACTGATTTGCAAAGAATATCAGAATGGGCGGAGAAGTGTCTGGTTGACGTGAAACCAAATTAAACTCAAAACTTGCTAATTTCACGCAATATCCACAAGCCGTATCATCCTACTCTTTCCGCAGATGGAAGGAACATACCTTTGACATTTTTTCTTAAGCTGATGTTTTTTTCTATGCATTTTGAAATTGATATAAGAATAAACAACAAAAAAAATAGTTTTTTGTTCATAACTCTTAACTATAGACATGTCTAAAGAGCAATGAACTAAAAAAAAACATTTTCATTTTTTAAAATTTATTCTTATATCAATTTTAAAATGCATAGAAAAGATATATTAGCTTAAGAAAAAAGTCAAAGGTATGTTCCTTCCATCTGTGACTCTTTCCATGAATGGTCTACATATATCTGAAGCACCTAGCTGTGACATTGCTAATGATGGAAGCTGGCATATACACATTGAGACCATTTCATTAGAAGCCTGGCAGCGCATTAATATGTTCGCGAATCTTAAATTCATTCTAGATAGAAAGTCCCTTGATATATATTCATATATTCGACCTCTTTTAGGATATTCCGATGTAGTTTGGATCATTATAACACAACATGACGAGTTTGGGTTAATGAAAATTCAACTAGAAGCTTCTTAGATTATAACTGGTTCAACTAAACTTGTTTCCTTTGACAACTTTAAAAAGAAACGGGCTTTGAGCCTCTTTAAATCAGAAGAGAGAACCACAAATTGACATTGTTCTACCAAATGAAATACAATCTTACTCCTGGGTATCTCTTGTCTCTTGTACTTGTAGATAGTGTAGGTCAAACAACCAATTATAATCTCAGAAATGCCAATGCATCCAGAGGAATCCCATGTCATACTCAACTTAGTTAATGCGTGGAACCAACTCAACTCGGATCAAAGAAACTCCCAAACACTTGACAGCTTCAAACGCACAATAAACTCAACTATAGTGTAAGTTTCAACCTTTTACTATGTTGGAGAACGGAAATATCAAATGCTACTCACATTGTAGTTCTCACATCTGTATCCCAAAAAAAATGTTGTCAGTCTTAGATGTGAATGTTGTGACATTGAAAATAAATATTATTTTTTCTTTACGTGTCCCTTATCCAAATGATCACGCACTGAACTTACGAATAACATAAATGTAATCTCTGCTATCGCACTTTACAGATGAAACAAATGCATTATTTTTACAAACGTCTAAACTATCGTAAGAAACACAAAGACATTTGTTACATGACATCATCTAAACTACTCATGATGTAAAGTGCTTTAAAATACATACCAGTTTAATTGATGTTATGTATACTAACCTCGAATGCCATGTAAATCAATATATGAAACATCTATGAGTGCCGGCGGAAAAGGTCCTATCAAATTTCAGTGAAGTATGTGACCACGCACCTTCATTCTAACCTACATTTCCTTAGTCTTTATGATATATTTCAGACTTTTTCTACACAGATCTACTTTCACTCTTTCAACACTCAATTCTAATAACACGTTCCTATAAATTCATTGGAAAATTTGTTTTCTCTAGTTAATAATCGCAACTTCTTGTATAAAGTTTAGTAAATACTTTAAATGCGCTCAAATACCTGAAAGTATCCGTACTCATTCTGTCGCTTGTAAGCACGTTCTGTTGGATATTTTTGCTGTTACCAAATTTACTAAGGAGTAAGTACAGCTTTTTACTCGATCCTAAATGTCTGTTGTATCTCCTTAACTGAATGTACATGCAATGAATTTCATAAATATTGTGTAAACCAAAACATACGACAGGCCTATGCACAAACGCGTACACTGACAATATTTCAAATTCTGTTTGAAAAAATGTCAAATTTGTATTCCATTTATTACCAGAGACGTATCAAGCAAGACATATCATTTTATTCGTCTCTGATTTAACTTACTGGTTATTAATTTAAATGCATGTAGGATCCTACTCAGACAGCTGTAGACCAAGGGTGGTTAACTCGCACCACCACCACAAAATGTGGTGAAAGGAAACTGTGGGGTACGAACTTCCGATGTTGTGGCGTTGTGCAAAATAAACAAGAAATGTGAGTATGGGTTTTGTACATTTCATTTTAAGTTATTTTAATGAAGAATTTTAAAAATCGGGAATGCAGTTACCAGTAGAAATGTTAAGACTACCGTTTGTATGAAATGTCGAAACAACATATCAAAAAATATAGTCTCAGGAACGTTTATAAGTTGACGACCTCGAATTTCTGTAATCACTGGTTGAACTGATCAAACCATAGATCTTGAGATCCTAAGACGAACCCACCTGGGAGAGTCACTTGATTTCACATTGGCTTTTATAGGAAACACTTCAAAAATCTTCTTGTCTAGAATCACAAAGCCAATAGCTTAGGTATTTGGAATGTAGCATTATAGATAGTTCAACGTTGAATTTGCTGACCTTGACTTACTGACCTACGTTCTGTGTTTGAAGGTACAGGAAATAATTTCAGACTATGTAGATTTAAACTTCGACTTTGGTTGATCTTAACCTGCTGATCTACTTTCCTGTTTTTGAAGCTGCATCAATGAAATTTGAACAACATGTACAGTTTTGAATGCTGATTTCAACTTTGACCTTGGCGGACCTTGACCTTTGGCTTAGTTTCTGTTTTTTATGCCCCCGAAGGGTGGCGTATTTAAATAGCACCGTCCGTCTGTCCGTCTGTCTGTCCGTCCGTCTGTCCGTCTGTGCGTCCTGTCTTACATTTCTTCGTGTCCGGGCTGTAACTTTTTCATGCATTGAAAGCTTTTAAAATAGCTTGGCACATATGCCTAGCACATCAAGACGACGTGTCGCGTGCAAGACCCACGTCCCTTCCTCGAAGGTCAAGGTCACACTTAGAGTTTGAAGGTAATGGAATCCTCTATATATGCACACATTCGTGTCCGGACTGTAACT
>JAUMHA010254368.1:0-28889 GCA_032359765.1 Saxidomus gigantea | reverse complement strand
TTCAAATATTTTATCGATCAAAATAGACCTTGACCATTTGAAATCGTGCACCACATGAGGGAATAAATTAAAAGATTAAAAAACAAACAAAAACAAAACAAGAAAAATATTAAAAATACTTTTTCTGTAAAACTTTATTGTCAGTGGGTAAACTTATCTTGCATCGAATAATCTTGGGAAAAAACTTAAGTCACGTGCCCCTCCACGTACAAAAAAATATCCCATTCCAGACAGTCCGCCGCACTTAACGGCGACAATTATCATTATTATTATTATTTATGTTGCTAGGAAGCATTCTTTTATTTCCTTAATTCAAAATCAATAGGCCTACTGTCAGTTGTGAGAAGTTGACAGAATTTTCCCAAGCCACATCATCATCATGACATTCTGTTTCCGATGATGATAGAAATATATTCTCAAATATAACATAAGACGTAAAACATTAAAGTAATTGTATCTACTTTAGTCAATTTAAACAATAGTAGAAACTAATTGAAACTGCCAGAGAAAGTAAAAACGTACGAGTTTGTTCATCTTGAGACTTTTCTTTGCAGCGTTCTGTTGTGTCAACAATGACATCCACCATTTTTGAAATGATATCTTAAATGACGTCACATAACCGATTAATTATGACGTCATAACTTTAACAGTGTTAAAAAATCCGACACAGTGACATACTTCCATTTGTTTGCCTCTAGCTAATGTTGAACGAGGTGATTCTTACGAGGGGTCTTTATAAAAAATGTCATTGATTTCGGGTTAAACTTTCATACTCAGTTCATATCAAAGTAGATTTACCGTCACATTCGATTCTACAGTACTGCAGTAGACTGATGTTAAGAATTTCAGGGCTACTGTATGGAACGCCAACTCTAAAATAGCTACTGTGTAGAGTCTAGAGCTAGATCTAGTTAAATATTTGGAATGGTCTTTAATTATTTGGAGAGCTCTTCGGATAATTTAGAGTTCTCTAATAGTTTACTGCTCTCTCCAAATAATTAATACGCGCTTATTATTCTCATTGGGAGCCTCTGGGACCTTTAAATAAATTTTTGGAGAGCTCTCTAATTCAATTCATGATATGATTTCAAAAATTGGTTTTAAAGCGCACAATAAATGAATTCAAGACCTCTCCATCGCAATTATCGCTGCCCGTATTTGTAGAGCGCAATAAATCAATTGTCAAAGTGCGGTAAAATTCTTTTTTTCACATCATTAATTCTCTTAGAGCACCATTATACGATTATCTGGAGAGGTCTTTAATTCAATTGGTGACCTCTTCAATTTGATTACAGAGCTCTCTAAAACAGTTGAATTAAACAAAATGAATTTTCGGTAACCACTCTATAAATTTCTAATCTCAATAATTGAACTAGCTGCTATGACAACAAATAGGAAAAACTGTACAAGGAAAAATAGGAAAAATGTACAAGTCCCTGAGCTTAGATATTTGACATGTAGCATTGCCCAGTGAACCACTATCAACATTATTCAGATCTTGACCCCCGGGTCAAAATTGATCAAACTGCGGGTGTCACTTGATTTCAAATAGGCTTATATTGGAAAAACTTTTAAAAATCTTCTTCTCCAAAAACAACAAGTCTTAGAGCTAAGATATTATGTGAGTAGCATTGTCTAGAGGACAAGCGAGTTTTTCTTTGAAAGCTGTTGTGGAAGCTCTTTGCTATACATGTGATAGACACCATTTAGAAGAAAAGTCGTCAAATAGGAAGTAGAAAGTTACAAATAGTAAATGGAATATGCCAACTGATATTCGATAAAATACTTAATAATATGCTGGAATGTATAAGATAGGAAGTGTTGATTTCAATTCAATATATAATGTCAGATGATAAATGTCCTACCTGTTTCATATTTGCGTTAACAAGAATTCGCCATAATTTCCGGACTACTTTGTGATACATGTATCAGTGAATGTGATACGACGCACTATATTTAGCAATATCGATTTTGTATCATACTATCGCTATTCAGGCATATGCGTCACCATTTATTGTTGTAACTTCGCTCCGAGCTGGACTCGAACCCGAAACCTTCAGTTTTCTAAGCGTTGTCATGAAAGCTAGCCCAATAGAAACATTGTGACCACTGATAAATCAATGTTGTTTAAAAAGTATAATTTATGAAAATGTCACTCTATCAACATTTCTAAAATAAAGATGACCTCTTTAAAAAATCATGGATCTAGATTGGGTTTATGTGCATTCCTTGTTCAATCTATAAAGAAACTAAAAATGATACTCTTCGTTGAAAGCAGCCGCCTGTCAGTTTAACTTTGAAAAATGCCCCCCTCAGAAATAAAACATCAAGATTTCTCACATATTCCCCGTGCTGTGCACATTGTCATTTTAGCTGTTTAAACAATCGTCTAACTTTCCGCCGTACTAGGTGACCTTCGTCTTCTATGCCTATATATCACTTCAACGCATTTATCATCATCGGCTTGGATCAGATCAGTGGTCTAGTGGTTAACGCGCTGGCCTTGTAATTCAGGGATCGCAGGTTCGATCCCTTGCTCCTCCACTAACATAAGAAATGGTCTTTCGGATGAGACCTAAAGAGGAAGGTCCGATGTTTTGTTAAGGTACACCGGGCATGTTAAAGAACCAATGGTGTGTCTCAGGAACGGGACGCGTACTGTATCTGAATCCTAAAATAACTAAACTCTCCTGGGGGCGTTCGGTCATATGGATTATCCGGTACCAACAATGCAACTCTAAAATACATACATATCATCGGCTGATTTGAAGCTATATCTTAGAAGTGGTTATATGCTTGGCCCTCAATCAAAATTGTTAATGAGATCATTGTTTCGTCAAAAGCATGCACTGTATGGGGTTCATCATTTTCATTATAATAAGATATCTATAAGTGACTCTATTATATTGTATTGAAATGTAATTTGTATTCCAAAGATGACATCCGTTTGTGTTCACGTATGTCCAGATGCTGCAGTGGTACTCGGGTGAGCGATTTATGTATTTCAACTCTTCATTCCGGGGTCACTGATCTTAAAATAGAAAATTCTTTAACACTATTATCAACTGGCAGATACATGTGCTGATGCCTTGAACGCATTGCCAATATGTGCTTCTACTATTACTCATATACATCTAATAAAAAAATCGATCACTAAGTGATACTCATTTTCGCCAGGACACCACAAGGGACTCTGAGCAGTTGATCTTACAATATTTGCGCTATCGGCAGTTACATATTTACGTCATGATGTGAATATATTAATGACCAAATGAGAATGATTGCAATAATTCTGTGATTTCTGAAAATAAAAATCGTCTGCGGTCAAGAATTATTTAAATAAATTTTGCCGAGTCTAAAAGACATTTTGGTGATTTACAAGGTAACAGTATAAGAATCTGGTTATCAACGAGCGGGGGTTTTGTATAACATTTTCAGCTGATGACGAACATGATACAGATAATACAAAAAACTGTCATCCAACAGAGCAGCCGTCATAAATGTTGTTATTGTGCTGTCAAGTATTGTTACATAGTTTTTCGGAGAACACGTTTCTCTCCCGAGAATTTCATACCAACCATGCATTCTACACATGCTTTTAGTTGTTACGTTATGTATGAGGTAAGGGAATAGAAAGTGATCTATTTGTATTTCAGGTAATCTCTTTCATTTTAAAATCATGTTACTCATTAAAATCATATCAATTTTAATCCATTATGTAGGGGATCATATCGACCTTTTTGATGAATATTGGAGCGTTCAGAAAACTTCGCTATTGCATTAAACTATTTGTATTATTTATAAATACAAATAATTCAGTTTGCAAATGGAATTTGAGCTGTCGCGTAGAAAGTGAACTTGTGAATAAGTTATAGATTTTGCATACGACTGAATTACTGGATATATAGTGTGGATGCTTTTATCTGTGAACTGTTTTTTTCCCCTCTTTTTGTCAAAAGTTGCTTGCGATAACACAGAACATTATCGACCATATAAACTCCTCTGTAACATGCTTCTTGTATTGGATCTGGATTATGACCGGACGGAATAACCCAGCCATGTGTCCATTTTATAGTATATGAAACAGAACAGCGAGTTTGTTGTAAAAATGAACAGTGTATTGCAGAACATTATATACATGTCTGATAAGACCAGTTGGCAGACACATACGGAAACTGCTTAACTTATCATCGCGGTTGTCTGCATATTTGTCACTTTGAGATGTCTTGATGTCTATTTGAACGTTCCTTAGAAATACAAAATAACTATAATCATTAATTATTATGCTATCAATGATAAAAAGGAATTTAACATGTGACGAAGTCAAATAGGAAATACAATTGAAACTGCTTAGGGTGTTTCAAACAGGTTGGTGCTTGATATAGGTTATGGCATATGAAAGAACTAGGATGGCATATGAAAGAACTAGGGTGGCATATGAAAGAATAAGGGCTTCGCAGTAAAGAAAGTTCATAATTTCCATCAGTATCATAAATATCAACAAAAAAAACTTCTAATATTTGTAACGATTTTAACATCTTTTCCAGTGTTGCAAAAACAATTAAACCTGTTACTAACTATTTGATGAGAGAAAATGTTAATGAACAGGTTTCTTCCACATTCCTGTCTGAAATTAACTCAAGACAGATTTTTCTGTGAGTTTGTCTGACTGTAGTAGTATGTGAGCGGTTAATTGTACCATTTATGGCTTATAGAATACAAAGGCGAGGCAATGACGTCATGACAGGTGCGTGGTGGTCGGGGTCTTGAATGACAATATCTTCCGAAGATTACCGACACCTACATTATAGTAGGCCTACTGACGATATCGTGAACATAATCCGTTCTCTTATAACTGATTACGCTTAATCATGGGAGACATGCGCCTCAATGCTTTTTTTTATTTTCCTCTCAACCAGCATATTTCCGGCTGAGAAGTGACTTTATCTTTTTAAGTATTACTAAGAAATTCTGGATAAGCAGACCATCATTGAAAGCAACGTTAATTATGAATTAAAAATAAAAATTTTCAATTCATGTTCTATCTTTTGGTATTATGTGACGGATGTAAAATGCATCCGAGAATTAATATCGAACAACTTTATGAAAAATAAAGACACATCTTAACTGAATTTAAAGGAAACTTTACAAGCGTTCGGACGATGGTGTTAAACACTCGCTTTGAAAAAAGTATATTCTCAAAAATTATAGATTTCGGAAAAAAAAATATTTCGAGTCATTTTCCATTTTGACTTTGTCAAATTGTGCGTACTGAGTTCAAGCCAACGCTTAAAGATTCATCCGCAAATTTTGTGATGTCTTCTTTCATAACATATAATCTTCAGAAGTTGTATTATAATAATCATTACGTAATAACATTTATCTTTAATCATACATCAACTGTTTCAGGTCATGGGTTGGAATTCCCTCTAGCGGAATTTGACCGCGACATCCATATCCCATTCTGGCGTGATTACTATTAGTTTTAGATACTCAACAATACTGCCATCGAGCGTTCGTGTTGTTAATATTAGTTTGAAAAATGTGAATAAATAGGCAGACATTCAACATACATGGCATGTTCCACACTCGAACCTTTCATATCAGCTGTGTAAAAAATGCAATTTGTAATTTTGCTAATGCATCAAACAAATTACTTATGCAATTCTTGATATTTCATTCAAATCTGATGCATTAATAATTGCAACCATACATACATGCAAACATATAAGTGCATTTAAAGCTCGTGTATAACATTAATTCTCTCGTTACAGCACGGAAATAAAGTCGCTTCGATGAATTACTGCTTACATTAGTGATGTGCAGGAATTGTATTACGTGTATGTAGAGAACAATAATGAATTCTTTGCAAGTGTAAAAAGTACGGAAAAGTAATTACAAAAACTATATTGCCATAGTTTCGTAGAGACCGATTTCTTTGTTTATACTCTTGTGTTCTCTAATTACCACGATGAATACCATTAGACACTAACAATCAGTCACCTTCATCTTTTGTACAGATTGTTGGTAATAATTGTTACAAAGCTACAGTTAAGTTGTGATAATTTGACAGTGACACTATAGAAGAGTCCATTATATGCGGATAATGAAATGGTTAATTGGATGATTAAATACTTCTGTATGCATGTTTTGCAGGGGTTGTAAACTTCCAAATACACATATATCTGTGACGTCACTTTCATACTGCTTATTCAGTTAAAGGGATAATGTGAAGTTGCTTGTATTCTGCAAAACCAGTGTAGTTACCAATCGCAAACGTTCACATCCTATATATACATCTGGTGCATACAGAAAAGTTCAGTGTGTAGCCCAACATCTAATCCTCTTCACCTGTCATTACCAAACCTCGGACAATATCTTCTGTATCCCTAATGTTTTCTGTCTTGATCGGTATTCAATTACTTTAGTTGTTCTCTAGTAAAACATAGAGAGTCATGATGGTCCTATATTGCACCCCTGAGCCGAACAGTACACTGTAGCTCTTAGACACCTTCAATCACACTGGGATGAGATATTTGAGGGACAATATCCATTTAATATATGATGTAGAGTAACCAGAAGAAATCTAGCAATGTCAGAATGTGTTTTTTTGTGTAAAATTTGGTGTAATTCCATCAATTGGTCCATGTGAAGAAGTTTAAACTAAATGTTGGCAATGGGCAAACGGACGGACGACAAACATAATACGAATCTGATATTTTAGCACGTGCTATTTGTGCTTTTGCGATGTCAGCCCGACTATGTTCCACAATGAGGACATTTTATTGTTATTATTTAGGTTCTTAAGGTAAAGCCTTTGTTAAATTCAGAAAAGCGCAAAAAGAAGAATAATGACACATGAGACGTGGGACTAATCCGCAACAATAACACCGAGTTGTGAAATTCATCTTAGACTATTACTGACACTTACTAATAACATAGGTGATAAGGGAATATAAGGAAGAAAGTAATTCCTCTTTAATGGGAAATGTTGCACTCCACAAAGACATGGGGGCATCAAACAAATGATACCTTCATTTTACATTTAAATTATTTTCTGGGAACGATGATTCACAAAACCACAGAAGATTGTATGTCTGAACTCGCTTTGAATGGATTACTACACCATTTCGCACTGTCGATCGATTGTATACATATAATTATACAGAGCTTACAAAAGTGAAATAAAAACTTCATTCCTTTGGAAATTGCTTACGTCTGTTAGGTAAATCAATGAAAGATCTACATAAAAATTAATGGAGTATGCTTTTTCTGAACTTGAATTGTGTAAGCAGACATATTGTTTTCTAGAATATAAAGCAGTTCCTCCTAGTGGTCAAAACGGCGGTTTTGTATAACATTTTCTGGGTTACTAACTATTTACCGAAGGAAACCGTAATATATCGTTACATGTGTACCGTACCGTGTTCTTATTAGCATGATTTTCATATATGCATATACCAGTAAGTCAAAGTTGCTTATTTCTTGCATTTTATTTCAATTACCTTAATCATTTTGCCATTTTCGTATATTCTAACATGTTATTTGACGTTTCACCTCGAGCTCATGGAATTGATTTGTATGCAGATATGAAGATAAAATACAAACAGATCAAGTTCTGAAACGGTTTCACAACTGTTCAGTTCGTGACTGTGTTCGTTTATAGATTTATATAAAGAGTATATATGTTTTGTTTCCCAGTAGTGCGTTTTTATGGCATTTCACGTCAATTTAATGCACGTATGGCGCAATTTTAAGTGAATGTAATTTTTTCTGCATGTAACATGTGTTGTTTATCTCCTTTAAACGCTAAAAGCATAATTGAATACGTCAATTAATGCTAACATATACAGAAACAAAAATGTACACAAATATCTGGGTCTGCCGACACTGTAAAGAAATATGACTCGACTAATTATTCGGAAAAGTGTAAGCGTAATGGTTTTAGCGTCTGATGACTATCAGGTCTAAGCGCTCCGAACTATTAGGTAAAGAGTAATAAGATACCACCCTTTAGGATTTACAGACCAATGTCTTAAACGCTTGGACAAAGACTCTGAGGTTCATTTGCCTAAATTTTCATTACATTCCACTTGTTTCTACGAATTTAAGTCTTCTTTAATATAATTGAACCTACGGAACATCCATTTAGTATTTCGCAAACAAGACAACTAAATTACAGAGAGATATTGAGATGTTGTCTAGACTGGATAGAACGCTATTAAATAAATTATGACTTCGTCATATCCCCGTTCCATTAGTCCTTAAGTAGCAGCCACTTCAGTATTATCAGTTTTCTATAATATTTCTTTTTTCAATACAATTTCAGCCTATTTTCAGGGTTGGGGCGGCGCTTGTTGGGTTTGTGATGGGAGAGGGGGAGAGATCATTTATATGCTACGATATCATTTATATCAGCTAGAACCGAACATAACCCTCTGGGACAAAGTTCAAGAATAAGTACGGTAATTTTAAAAGCTAGCACGACGCTTTGATCGATTGCATTACCGGTACATGTATTTATTTTGTTTCTATAAATGGATAAAGTATATTTCCTGTCTTTGAATTACAGGACAGTATAAGAGCAGTATGCACGAGATTGTGGGAATAACTGCCTGGAAATGTTCGACTATTTGACACAGCGTAATGGTCGTAACAACTGATAGTGACTGTGCGTATAGTCATATTGATGAAATAAACAATACGTTTTAGTCTGACGGAATAAACTATACACTTTGCTCATGGCATGTGTGCTACTCATGCAGGGAAAACTAAAATACTTATTTTAAAGTTTGCTAGAAAATAGATGTTTTTGCAGAATAGTTTTGACTTTTCTGTGTGTTATATAACTCTGCTCAAAGTGCTGTTTTAATAATATAATAATATAATGTCCGAAACCGCTGAGAGTTTGATAGAAGTCTTAAGGGAACAGTGTCTTATAAAGGGTTGCAATGGAATTAAGGGACTTAGTGTCATCTTCAGGGCAATGGATATTGACTATTCCAAAAGGATTGTGTTTGAAGAAATGAAAATAGCCCTGGAACGGTTCGGAATCTTGATGTCGGAGAATTACCTCCGAACACTCTTCAATGCTCTAGATTCGAACCGCAGTGGAGGAATAGACTTTTGTGAGTTCATGCATAAACTGCGACCACCAATGAAACAGTGTAGAATTAACGTTATCAATCAAGCTTTCGATAAACTCGACGTTAATAAAGATGAGGCAATTATGATGGATGACTTGAATGGTAAGAAAATTTTATACATTTGCTTATTTCCCCCCCAATATTTAGCAAACATAACACGAACAACATACTGGATGCCATATAGTTATGGTTTAGAATTATTTGTTACACAACTAGCTATGCACAGTTCATCTCTGACTATTAAATGAAACACAAAAGGCTTACGGGGGGCAATCGGAAAATATGATACAAACTTCCGGCGTCTTATGAGTTTACCAGTTGAGGGCCACAAAACACCTTTAGATAATGGACTATAAGAAGGCTTTACAGCGCGTGGAGACTACTGTAAAGGGATATGGTAAAATAACATAGCTGAAATATATACATGTACGTATTGAAATACACGCTGCGTCTCAAAACTTTCTGATTACCCCTCGTAGGTTTTAGGCTATGAAAACTATTCCGCAAGCCGTAACATCTATTTAATAGACTACTGATTCTACCAGGAAATGGACTAGAGGGTGACTCGATAAGCTACAAGCTTTCTTCACAATCGAGCTAAAATAAATGAGTATAAACTAAACTAATAGACTTCTGTCAGAAAATATATTGTAGGTACAGCCAATTGAAGTTTAATATATATGTATAAATTCCATGTCTGTGACAGAATTTCCCAGCTGAATTCACGCGGTAATGAATAGCTATTTCATGTTCAGAAGTTGATTTCTCATGCTGGCATACATACAATAATACCGTTTGCGTAACCACAGTTTATTTCTTTTTCAAACCAATCGACTTCAAATTTAATTTAAAATGATATGTAAGAAGGATAAATAACTTTGTTGGAGGCACATGCTGTTATTGTAGAGTCTTATGGGCCTTTACTTGTTTTTAGAAAGTAAAATACCTTCCCTTAAAAACACAATCAAAATATTCCTCTGTTCGTTATCCTCCTAATGAAGAATCCTCAGTGTAAGCTTAATTTACATATCAAATAACTTCCCACCCGAAACAGACTTATACATTTCAAAAGCGACGCCTTTGTAGCATTTCGTTTTCATTTTCACCAAACTTACCTATAAATTAAATGCATGTAAATCACCAAAGAAGTTTCCAATAATTCAAAATCTTTAGCTGAACCCAGGAAGTGAAATGAATATCACCTAACTTTATAGAGACAGAGATATATAACTATAATTGTAGATGAGTTTTCGTCTTGCCAAGCTTAAGTGCTTAATGAACTAAGTGATATAATCCATTCTATATTTCAAAACTACAGACACTTCTGGCAGTCTCAAGATGGTCTTTGATTTGTTTGAACTAGTTGATTACGGCATCTTTTGCAGCCTATAGGATGTATTTTTAGCGGGTAACCGTTACTGTGCCAGTATTTATCATGCACTCATAAATGCCGTGATTTTTTTTCGGTGGCCAAATGTATGCAGCGCTTTTAAAGTATTTTTGATAACTCAAAACAAAGTTGCTAAATCGACATGATAAAAACTATATTGCTTTAAAAAGTCGTTTGCATAAAATGACGTAGTAAAGCCTTAGCGGGTCATTTGCTAATAATAAAAGTAAAAACTCTAAAAGCAAGCTACATTAAAAAGAATTCAAAGATAAGGTAAACCTTTACTATATTCTTCTCGCACCTGACTGTGCAGGGCTTGTCGCTACCACACTTAATCGCATTTCTCAAGCACGCAATTCTGACTGAGATTAATTATGTTAACATTGGACTTAATTCTGCCGGAGCGCTTTTTGCTTCATGAAATACGAGAGTTTTTCATGACAAACCTTTTTTAAAACTATTTTAATGTGCAGTCTGAATTAAATTTTGGTTCTGCATCGGATAAGAAAATGTACTCAAAAATTAAAGCTAGCTAGATTTACTACTCTCGTAATTAGTCAGCACTCCACTAATGATATCTTTAGTAATGTTGTGAAGTTTGTTCTAAAGCCTATGAATACTTTTGAGCTCTGTTTCGGGCGCGATCTTTCAAACAGATATTCATATAGATAGTTGTAAAACAAAATAAAACAAAGAAATTGAACGAACAGAGGGATTATAGGAGATTTAGAAAGAAATGATGTATGAAAACGCGAATGACAGGGTATGGCTGAACAATGATGGGTTGACAGTCAGCTGCCAAATAAACTGACTCTTTTAACATATAGCCACCTTTTTGGCATATGAGTAAATATTTCAGTAAAACAAAATAAAGTAACAAATAGTTTTTTCTTTATAAATTGCTTAGAAAACAAATGAACAATAATACATAATGACAACAGCAACTTGATTGGGATCTATCTCAAAAACGTTAAACAATATGGATATTCATGTAAATCTTTCTCAAATATTTTTTTACACTTGTCAGCATTTATAAAACTCTTCATAAAGCAAGACTAAGCCTTTCGATATATTTCATCTTTATTTCAGTCTCATTCACATACATACATACATGTAGACATAAAAGTACACAATAAAACACCATGTATGTGACCATTCTAAGAAAGAATTACCTGAGACTATATCACATATTAAACATATACTATCTCATATTGCACAAAATTTACACAAGAAAGACTAATGGTATGTTACATTATAAAACTAAGTAGTAGTCGATATGTCAACTGGTATATTAAACTATTCATTAATTACTTGACAGTCTTTTAACAAGCAACTGTGTTATAACACAAATTAAAGAAACCGCGAGGAACAGAAGTTCAAGCACCAATGTATGGACTAGTAACGAGTTTATGGTCTGCAAGCTCGCACATATATCTTTTGGCTACCAACATTTTACAAAATCAGCAGCAATCATGGCTGAGCAAATAATCCGCTCAATTTGTTGACTAATTGTTTTATTTTATACAAATACTGTAACGTGAGCGAATTTCTTGAATAAAACCAGTTGATCTAAGTATTGTGTGTTAATTAAACGTCAATCTACCATTGGCATTTCAAACAAACACATCATAGTAAGGAAACCTTTCAAGTCAGAATGTTATATGCGGATTTGAAAAAAGTATGCAGAATAAAAATAACCTTTAACCACTTACAGTACACTGTCTGCACCCTGAAATTGCTCTAACACACAAAACGTGTATAATTCTATAAAACTAATCAGACACTGAATTATTGCACTTTGTCCTTTGACTTTCTTACAACAAAAGTGTGGTTGGAATATTGGTATTCTTATGTCGCCTCTCTGTAATGTAAAACCGCATATTATCACTGGCGGAGAAACGGATGGCTATAAAATTAGCTCATCACCTGCAGTTAACAAACAAAACGAAATCAAAACAGCGCATATACACTATTTCAGTTCAATGGTTAAAACTTATTGTGAACTGTATAAAGATTTAAAAGACGTAGCACGACCCTTTTTGTAGTACATGTAGTTGGCTAGTTGATAGTGAAAATCTAGACTGAATCTTGTGAACATTTGGTAACGACTGACTTGTTTTCTCAACTTGGAAAATGGCCCTATGTCATAAGAGTTAACACATCAAAATGATTATTCGATACAGATGACAGTTTAAAGGTCCATTACTAACACCAAATCGTTTTTTCTTTTAAATCTGGAATTTTAACAGGGAAATACAGTTTGAAACTGGCTTCTAAAACTTCACAACAGCCGTGGAGTATTTCCCTGTTTGAAATACTGCAAGTGCTGCAGAAAAACGAGTGAATGTTTGTATATTTCCTTAGATTGACCTGGTGGTCTTTTTGTCCTACTTTCGCTTATTGAATGCTGTAAACAGTCAGACATATACTTTGCACATCATTGGAAGTAAAGTTCTTCAATTATAATTCAAAATAGGCATGCTTATTTATGTACAACCTATTTACAGCCTCTCTCTGGGAGATATCTGGAAAATTACGAAGATATTTGAAAACGGGAAAACCTTCTTTCGTTTTTTTTTTGAAAAGGCAAAATATTATTTATTAATTCTTTTCTTAAACTCAAATTTTCAACACAATATGTTCACACTCAATGCAGTATGTCATATTTTTCCTTCTGAGATGACGCCCGTTACGATTCCAGATTTAAAAGAAAATTCGATTTAGTGTTAGTAATGGACATCATAGTGAATGAATGAATGTTAAGTATAATTGCAAGTACTCGAAAAAAATGTCAACATCTTGGACTTTGTCTTTAAGTTATACTCCATTGTGAATAAAATATAGTATGATCCATGCAAATAAGCGCGATTTCATATAATATACACATTACGTTCTGAAAGCTCCTTAGATTACATGTAATAATATTATGTTGTTATTGTAATTGCCTCACTTCAATAAAGAGAATTACAGTTCGTTTCATCGGTATCACTGTAGATTTTTATGCAGTTTCAAGTAAAGAGAGGAAAACGACGTCTGTATAGACGAGATGTAAGAAGATCAACATCTACTACACTTCCGATTTTGGAAGGTCAGAAAACAAAGTACAAATATTCAACTGTCTGATCAGTAATTAGAATTCACACAATTTGCGAGTTTTGAGAATTGAAAGAGCATTTGCAGGATGCAATTAGTGTAAAAACAAGAACCTGGTTTAAGGTTACATTGATCCTTCGTACTTAATATTATTCTTTTGGGAACAGTATAATTATACAGAATTCATGAAATAAAAAAAAACGTCACGTATAAACGCTTGTAAAAACAAATGAAAAAATTGAATTATTAAAGCCAAAATGCTCGAGCCTTTTTAGTTTTTTTTTAATTTGTTAGAATTCTTGATTGACGGAGCAATTGCAAATGGTAAATGTTGAAATGCCATTTCTCAATCTATGTGAACCTGACCTATTATTGATCCAAAATGCCGTAATTACGTCTGATTATTCCCAAGGGGTTAGCAAAACAGTTCAGAGCTAATGAAACTAAAATTATCAATTACAACAATTTCATAATAGATTGTGAGGATGTAATGAAATGATGAAAACCAAGCATATAATATGTCAATTTTTTGTCGTTGGTATATAAATGGTGATGTATTACCCGCCTATATTTTTATTACAAGGGCCGTTAGGCGAGCATGATAATATGTCGAGACCGGTCATATTATATGTTATTTGGTTTTTGAAGTGGTATATGTGAATATATTACCCGCCTAGACTTATATTACCCGAGCCGTTAGGCGAGTGTAATGCTATGTCGAGATGGGTAATATATCCCAATATATCACGTCAAAAAGCAAATAACAATTTTATTACCCTTCCCTTTCTAAAATATGGAAAGATTCCGTTTATATTTATTTAACGGTTGAACGTAAGCAGACATTCAAATCCCCTTACGATTCCTCAATGTCAATACGTGACGTCACAAATCAGCACGGACTCTGTACGCGGCGAACAAGCTCACGTTTAGCATGAGGTACAATAGCGGGGTTATGTCAAGTGTATATTACCGGCTTGTCCGTAAATATCAATATCTATTTACAGATCGTTGACCAATCAGAAGACCGCAAATTTCATGGAAGGGTAATAAATCCCTTTATACCACGTAAAAAGCCAATTAACAATTTTATTTGCCCTTCACTTTCTTAAATTTTGAAGAATTCGGTTCATTTTTAATTATTTTCATGGCTATTCGAATGCCCAAGTGATACCCCAATTTATCTTTGTGACGTCACAAATCAACGTCACGAAGGTTATTGAACTTGCCGCCCGCCATCTTGTTTTGAAAAACGCAAGACTTTTCAAACGAATGCAGGTTTATACTTCGAAATGTGAATAATTCTTTTTTATATACAGTCTTAAAAATGTTTTCCCTTTTAATGACTCCATACAAAACCTCAGTCTTGTTTTCAATTAATGCTCCGTTGAAATACGTACTTATAATTTTCGTAACCAGAGCCATTACTGCATACCCTAAATAGTTTGAACCATCTTAGATTGGGGTACAATGACGGAGTATGCCAAGTGTATATTACCGGCTTGTCCATTAATATCAATTTCTATTTATGGATCATTGGTAAATCAAACAGCTGGAATTCCCTTAAAGGGTAATACACATTTATATTTTATATCTACATGTATATTTTCACCATATTCTGGTGTACCACTTATCTCGCGAAGTTTCCATAACCTTGCCAAACTGTATTTACTTACAAACTTGGTGTACATACCAGGATCACATTGTTTTTATTTCTAAATCTTAAATCATATTTAGAATTTAAAGGTGACTAAAGCGCAGGGCATTGAACATAGATAAATAAAAGTTAATAGAGATCTCGATTTTGAGCAGGCCTTTTGACCGTCATGCTGTATAGAGCTTAAACTGCTTTTTGCAGAGCGCTTTGCAAATACCTTTATCGAGGTATGATGTAGATCTAGATTCCAGCTGTAAGCTAATATAATATAAGATTTATTTTGTTTGGTATGGAGTTCATGGCTAAAACAAACATGAATAGAATAAAACAATATCACAACATGAGCATAATAGCACTGGCATGCACACCAACACTAGGGATAACACAAAAAAGAGTAAACTCTTATTTCCATTGTGGTCGCTTTGTGTTTATGACATGACAGAGAGAGGCAATGAATAAATTACAGTATCACAAAATATCACATAATTAGGAATGCTTTCAAATATTACAAATTGCTTTTATATTATCACATATAGTGACTTGAATCCTATCACAGTATATTAACTTAATTAAATGAAACTATCACATTTCGTGTCTGTGAAACAGTAATTATATCACATGCTAATATTGAGCAAATTATTGTTTAATGATGTATTACATGAAAATATCACATTGTTGACAGTATTAACACTGAGAATAACAATGCCTACCTCATATTTATTTATCAAAATGTGTAAATGCATTTTTATTTAAAAGTGAAAGTACTAAAGATTAATGAAAATATACGAATATATGAAAATGATTACGCATTCTGATATGCAAAATTGTTCAAAACACCGATCTATTTTCCATATTTTATTTGAAACATAACAAAAAATATACAGTGTCAATGATCTATTGTAGATGTTATACAATACTATGATTACACGTTTGATTAATACTCAATCTGGCGGCCTCAGTCTTGTTTACATTGTTTTTGCTTTTTTTATAAAGTACTACATAGCATTGCAGCGGTTTAGGATATTGTTTTGAAACACAAAATGCCGTCGGTTTCTTCGCAAGGAAAATAACTTTTGTTTAGCCTTTATATAAAGTATTGTATCTTAGTTACTCTCGGGGGTATAGACTGGGAACTTTAAACGATACTTAGTAACGACATCTTTGTATGAGAAATATTCTCGGAAATTCGAAAGATGTTACTATAAGCTTTTCATACAAGCTGACAAACGACAAACGTACATCACTTTGTGTATCTATTCAGACGCATAATAAAAAGAATTCACAGTATATGTCCGGTTGTTTATCTCATTATTTTGTATATTCTTTTGACATCCGTATTGTAAAAAACCCCTAAATGCTGCGTCAGACATGTTTGGCTTTCTATAGAACCAATACACGTTTTGTTTGTGTGAATTTAAAGGCAAAACCGACCACTCCTAAATGCTAAAAAATAAGACATATGAGGCAAATGTTGACACTTTTAGACGACATTGAAAACGACCTTGGTTACGATTTTATCAGGATTGAAAACTTTCAGTTTACCTATATTTGCTTACAGGCCCTTGTGGGATTTGTGTTGTGACCGCCTTCAAATTCTTTCACAGACAAAATGCAGACATTTCATGCTGAAACCCATGCATATGGCATGTTAAGAGAACGCTTAAAATCGACCTCTCGTAAGCAAAATAAAAAGCAAAAAAGATGTCTAGGTGCATGAAACACGTTGACCCCATGCGCCTGAGCGCGGTAGACCAACGAAAACCTTACATTCAAGCTGATAATGATTTTGTACCTAAAGTTCGGAGACAGTAATGTTGTTTTGAAAAGTCAAAATAGCATACAAGTGATAGAAATCGTTATTAGATACAACAATGTTTGCATAAAATATAACATTTCTCAATTTGAACATGCAGCTGTTTTCAGATAAGATCCATATATGCTCATGAATACTATTAATGAATTGTGGGAAACGAAAAACCAAATGTTGCAATAACGTGTTCAATCTGTTTAGGCATGAATAATTCATTATGAGAACAATATAAATGGCTAAAGCTTTTATCTTTTGTGTGAACAGAAACTAAAACAATATTCAGAAACACATTAGGTCTCATAAAATCATGGGTCTGACTTTGAGATCCTCAGATGAGTATTTAGATAACTCATGTATCTTTAGAGATTCAAAAGCTGATTGAAAATCAAACCCTTGATGCATTACCTCTGAGTATTAAAGGTTATATGAATACAAAGGTAGAATTGCCTTTGTGGATTCCAGATTTTATTAAGTAATCAGTCGTTATCAATGAAATGCATTTGACTATTACCAAATTGTCCGGTTTTTATCTGCTTTTCAAATATCATCGGATCATGTCAGATTCACTTATCATTACAATTTCTGATTATTTAAATCTCTGAATTTGTAGACAAGTTACTTTACGCAACAATTTCACGTCAAAAGAGCATTCTATTCTTTTTGTATCAAACTTACAGGAATGATCCTTAGGTCAATCTGATTTGGTTTAAGTGAAGTGCATTAACCTTATCATGTTGTTACATTATTAACTAAACTGTGTTTCCAGAACTCTGTTATGGTATTTTTTCATTTGTATGTTATTCTACCGAGACTGCACAAATATATAATGCAGGTAGAATTCTTTGACAAAATATGGCAGTTTTATTTGCTTGTTTCAAAACTGAAAACACTGGTTATAGCTGCTAATACAGAATTGCTTTTCAGTAACAATATCCTCATAATACTACAGACATAACTTAGACTGGACTATTTATCATTTCAATAACTGAAACATTTTAAAATTAAAAAAATGAATGCAGTTCAAATACAAAAATATTTGCCAAAATTACATAATTACGCACAATAATGAACAATCCAAAAGTTTTTATAAGAAAACGATAACTACCTCAATACACAGAAGATTTCCAATATTAAGAGAATCGGAACACAAATAGTGGCACAAAATGTTATGAAGAAATCTGACTTAGGCATTTCGTGGAAGTGAAAGCCTGTACAGTTAAGAATCATGTTGTGACTCACACAGATGTGAGTGCTTCATCAGAACAAAGCAAAAGTTGTCATGCAAAACTTTCGTATTTTTCCGACAAAATAAATTGCGTGCTTGACACAAGGGATTGAAAAGAGGTGTAGTAAAAGCGACAAGTGTATTCTAAAGAAATGAGAATAAGAAAGTATAATCTCATTTCAATGTTGCAACTACATATTTATCACCTACTCGGTACTTAAAAGTTTTAAAATGCCCCTACTAAGGCTGTTTAAGACAAGTATATGCAAATAAAGTACATGTAACAATAAGGACATTTAGAAATGAGAATGGTAAAGCTATGGTTCTTGCACTCAATATGCTTCATTTCATCTCAGTGCGCTTTATGCGAAAATAAAACAGAATTGGAAATGTGGTTGTGAACCAAGGACCTGGTGTTCACTTTAAAAAGTAATAATAAAGCTAGGACATCCAAATTTCGTTTATATTTCTTCGGGATACAGTAAGAATAATTAGAAGTTTGTGACTAGGAAACAACTGCAGCCACGAGAACACGTCCTTTCAGATCAAGATACTAAACGTTTGATCTAAACCCTATGAATAAATCTTAGCTCTGTTTCGGACGCTTTTTTTCACGGATAGTGGTAACACTAAGTGCTCTTCCGCCATTATTATGGCTGGAATTATAAGAATTGTAATCAACTGATTAATTACTTTTCAACTGCTTAGACAAGGGTTGTAAATTGATTTCTTTTTAAGGAGCTGCACTACTTTTAGTTTTTAGTATAGTTCAGGTAAAATAATTTTGCTCCATTATGAAAAAAGAGACAAAAGTTACTTCAAGTGTCCGGGCTTAGTGACTGACCACTTATTTCTACGAAATGAAGCCCTTCAAAATATTTATCAAAACTAGGTCAATATACTAGAACACTAGCTAAGTCAGCAGCAGTCTTAAAAAGATAATCTATTTAAAGTTGGTCGATAACAGATTTTGATGAAAAATTGAGCTTCTTCTAAAACGTCGTTAACACTTATAAATTAAATGTAAACTGAAAATATAAACATGTTATAGAAATAATTCTGTTGCATTAAAACGTTCACCACAAAATAACGTAAAATGTTGCAAACGTTTTTGAATTGCGATTTCAAACTATTTTAGCAGACATTGCTTTTTTTAAAGTAACTATTCATTTACTAAAATTAACAACTTTCAAACGCAACCAGGGATTTGACGAGTATTTTGTGGTAGTTGCACATGTTATTTGGAAAATGCAAGATCATTAAGTTTTTCCATTCCTTCGTTTTATTCGACATATTCAATGCAAAATTCAAGCACAATTTTATTTGTAAACGCCAACTATTTTGCATATGGTGAGATACATCGACTGCTCAATATCTATGACTTATAAAAAAAGGTTTCGTTTTTAAAGTTCTTAAGAATATATCAATAATAAGGCTTCATCGTGTTGTTTAAGATCTAAACAAGTTGTGGGGAATAAAATTTATTTTGTTTTACATATTTCTTAATCTGCATGAACAATTTTGTGCATTTCTTATACTTACGTTCTTCTTTAAACACTGTCTTATAATTTTACTGTTTTTAAGTTTGCTATAAATAACAAATCAGACCTGGGTGTACACTCTGATGAGATAAATAATTTCATTATGTGATATCTTGACATACATCATTATTTGTCATATGGCGTACAGTTCTAATCTATATATATTCGGAGAACATACTGTTCCTTTAGGGAGTACACATGACATAATCAAGAAGCAGCTGATGGCAGAATGACTGAAAACATACAGTTCGAAGCACGGATGTCCTTTGCTCGATTTAATCTACACATAGAACATGTACATTATGTACCTTATGATCATGCCTTCGTAACACGTGTTCTATTAAAGCATTTAATTGTGTTAAAAGGAGAATATCTTGAGCTAGAATGTATTCAGTTTTAGAAACGTAAGAAATCGAATTACTTTCAAATTTTGGGAAAATATTTTAACCAACGATTAAACATATTGTCTTTAAATATTCATAACTAGCCGATAAGAAGTGAAAGAAAGTTTTGAGCGATGTTATATAATACTTATATTACGTTCTGAAAGCTCCTTTCAGTGTAGGTCATAATTTTGTTTATTTGCAACTCTTCGTCAAAGAGAAGTAAACTTTGTTTCATCTGTATCACTTGCCTTTTTATGCTGTTTCAAACGATGTCTGTAGAGACATAAGAATGTTTGGCAAGTCAGACGACAAAGTGCAAATATTCAACTGTCTGTTTAGTTACTTATACTGCATACGATTTGCGTGTTTCATAATTGAAAGAGCAGCTGCATGATGCAGATAGTGTACTGTATGTGGCGATTAAAATTGGGCGCCCCAAAAAGGCACATTCATTCTACATACTTTACACTATTACTGTGTGGACTGTAGCTTAGCTCAAAAATAATGAAACAAAACCTTCACCGGTACATGATTGTAGATTCATGTGGAAAAAAAAGAATTGTTTCAACCAAATTCCTTGCAGACGTTTCTTTAGCGTTAGTTTTGTTTAATTCATGAGTCTTTTTAATTGACAAAGCAATTGCAAATGGTAAATGTTGAAGTGCCAGCAGCACTCACGTAAAAGTTCATTGCACAACAAATAAGAACCTAGCTGTATTGATCCATAATACCGTAATTCTGTTTAATTATTCCCAGAGGGATGGTAGAACAGTTTAGAAGTAATAAAACTAAAATTTAGTATCACAGTGATTTCGAAATGCTGTGAGAACGTTATAAAAAAACCGAAAACCAAGTACATTTTCAACACACTAATTTATTGGTGTTTCCAAAAATCCTGCCAAGCCGGTTGACCTACTTTTAATTTCGGATTATATACTTTGTTTTTTTAAATTTAAAATCAATTTTACAGCTTAAAGGTAACTAAAGCGCAGGAATTTGGAAATAGGCCTTGCGCCCTTTACTTTTCAGAATTGTATGCGTACTTTGGGAATACAAATGTGTGACATTTGTATAAGGGAATATAGAATTTTACCAAAAAATGAAAGTTATTAGAGTCTTCGATTTCGAGCATTCCATTGAACGTCATGCTTTTAAAGTAAACGCAGTTAGTTCTAAATTATGTTAGACAATGCCTTATAAAAAGAAGTACCTAATATGATCACCTTTCTAATCTACTTGTGCAAATATTTTGTGCAGAAGTCTTGATAAACATTCGCAAATATCTTTGTCCCCATATCCTGTAGATATGTACTTATTCAACATTTTATTGCGTTTTCAGATATTGGAATGGTTAATAGGACATGGTCGTCAGTTGTTATACTTGAAAATGGAAAAAACGCGCTTTTATAACATATCGTTATATTTGTGAAAACAGCCAATGATAGAACACATATCATAAATATTTATTCCGAAATGAATTTTTCTGTAAAATGCAAAATGCAAAATATGTATATCTATAGACATCAATTAACATCAACATGTAGATTATTTGGTCTTTTGACTTTTACACACATTTTCCCATTTAACATACATACATATGTATCAGATATGATTGCCTGATAAACATGATTATTCATTGAATATCATTATACTATACAGTTCCATGCTGTTTCAGTACAATCAATGACAACGAAACTACATGAAATTCTTACTGCCACATTCATTATAAGGGGATAGAGAAAGCAATTGGACTATCAGTCTTCGTCTTACTTCTAGGTTTGAGGCAAAATATCAGTAAATATTCCTGAAACACATTGCTTTTTGTCAAGTTGTTTGGCTGCTGCTATGTCTCAGATAAACATCTGATGTATCCAACTTTCCATTGCAGTTAATACATATCTAACTCTATATTCTGAGACATGTTCCAGCCATTGATATCCTGAAGTCTGACGCCTTAAGAATAAAGAGCCAAAACACATTCTTTCAACTTTACTACCTTTTCTATGTTTTGCATTATGAAATCTATGGAAAAAATAGTTTACTAAATAGTAAATACATGCGATCCCTTATTTGAACACTTGTAACTTCCCGTTAATACACAAAGCCGCCGTTAGTGCCTATAACCTTCAATTAAGGAATAAACATGCGGAATTTATTTCTTTGACTAACCAATAGTTTAAATTAATTACATGTATGCAGTCAAGCCAAAAAAACATGATTTTGTTAGATTGAAGAGAATATGCTCTGATCAGATAGGAAACCGGAAGATGTCAGCGTTAGCACATGATATATTGGACTATAAATATATTGAATGCAGCGTGTCAAGAGTTTACTCATTGCGTGACCCCAAGTTTTAGCTCGGAATTACACGCATACGTCATTATTAGAATGGGGTAATTATTTAAATTCTGTCTTATTTCGCAGAGTATATTGATTACACAAAATTAACATATTTTTTTATTTAAAAACTTGACATAGTTCTTTGAACTTAAGAATTGGCTTCTATTTTTTGCTGTTATACGCCCATGACAAACTGGCAAATTAACCATTAAACGCATTTATAAAGCATGAGAAATCATAAACAAACAACGATTGCTTGACAATCAAGTGTTCTAAGAGTGTATTACAACGTACTACCAGCGTACAACCTTGGTCAGGTGCATGTGTGTTATATACAAGAACGTGATCGGCGCAAACATCAAAGTCGGTGCACTCGAAATGTATAGTTTGAGTTTCTTTGACCATCGGTAAGAAAACAAGCTTATGGTGATTGTGTTCTAAACATTTTTAAGTTTGGATGACTTGAAACATAGACAGTAATGTTTTTTTCGAAAGGTCAAAATGCATATGAGTGAGAAAATCCACAAACAGCAAAACGTTATTGAATATAGCAAATCTCTCAATTTGAATACACATATGTTAACAGATAAAATCCGTATTTGCTCATTCTGTTAATGAACTGTGGAAAACATAAACAAATGTTGCGGAAATGTGTTTAATCTATTTAGTTTTGCATGAATAATTTATAATGGGAACAATATGAATAACTAAAGCTTTTATCTTTTGTTTAAAGAGAAACTAAAACAATATTCAGAAGCACATTAGGTCTTATACAATCATGGATGAAATAGCTCGATCCCTCAAATCAGTATTTAAATATCTCCTGTAATTAGAAATCAAAGGACCAGCTGAATGAAAATCAAAACTGTTATGCATTACCTCTGAGTGTTAAAGGTAATTTGAATATATAGATAGATTTCCTTTGTGTATTCCATATCTTATTAAGTGACCAGTCGTTACCACAGAAATGCATTTGACTCACATCAATTGTCCAATTTGTTTTTCTACAAATATCATCGGATCATGCTATATAGGCTGTTCCTAATTATATATATCTCTGAATTCTAATTATTTGTATTTAACTTATATTTATACCACTGAAATACTTCAAGAATAATCCTTAGATTAAGGTGTATAAGCATTGCCATGTAATTACATTACTAACTAAACAGTGTTTGAAGACTCGGGTATGGTATCATTACATTTGTACAGTATTCCTACGGGAATGTGATGATAGCTTGTGACAAATATAAAACACTAGGGCAGTTTCATTTCTCTAATTGAAACATTTTAATATAAAAAATATGAATGCAGTTCAAGTTCAAACATATTTGCGAAATAACATGTGTCAGGTACATACTTACGTACACTAATGTATCATCCAAATGGTTCTTTAAGACAATGACTAATTTTCCGCAGGAGAAATCTAATATTAAGAAATTAGGAACAGTAGTGGTACACACTTTTACGAAGAAATCTTATAACTCGAAGTAAAAACCTTCATAGGAGAAAAGAATCATGTTGAGACTCCAACATATGCAAGTTGTCGCGGGTTAATGCTTCATCAGAACAAAGCCAAGGTTGTTATGGAAACTCTCGTATTTCATTCAATAAAAAACTCTCCAACAAAATTAAATCCGATGTTAACACGATCGAGCTCAAATTGCGTGTTTGACACATGATATTGAAAGGAAGCGATCCAGTTTTTATTTACGCATATACTGTAATGTGAGCGACGTTCATTAACATGGCAGCTGAATTTAAAGAATTCCAGTAGTTGACTTCTGTGTTTTACTTGGTACTCTTAGGCATCTCAAATAAACATCTCACTTTCATGGTATTATGTAACATTTTCAAATCCGGATGTTGCGATTATTAAAACTTGTTGAAATGCCTTTTAGTGAACTAGTACAGCTCTAATATATTCATAACTCAAAATTGATCAGTCTTTCAATATCTTGTATTTCTTAAACCTAACAGGCATATTTTATTACAAATGTTTATAAGCAAATGAAGAATGCGTTATTTTTTTTATTTTTTAAGCTTTACTTAAATAAATTTATACTTTCGCTGTATGTAACAAACCCGTAGTGTATTTATACGATGATGAGGACATATTTTATACTTTGTAATGTCTTACCCTCTCAGAAAAGACAATGCTAATATTTAGAGAAATATTGGAAAAGTAAATTCCGTCTGTTTATCCTCCGCTTACAGTTGGAATAATATGAATTTTGTTGTTAAGAAACAGTTGCAGACATGAAAACATGACATTTCAGATAAAGTAACTGGTACGAGATTGAAAACATTGACTGAGGACAAAGAGGGCATTATCTATCTAGGGGAAATGTATTCTCAAACCTACATGCTTAAAGTAGTGTAAAGACTGCAATGTCAAAAACGTCATCGTGCTAAAAAGAATGAATTGGTGAAATGCTTTAACTCAGACCTATGATTACGTTGACTATGCTCGGATAGAATCATAATGAAACTCTGTTCTATTAAATAACAGTTTATTCCGGTGGATGAAACACTTTTCTTATTGACTTAAGTGTTGTGAAAGATTGTGACATCCTAAAGTTCAAGTGATTATTTAACCAATGAAAATGTATAAAAAAGAATTGCAGACAGTCGGACAAAAACGGACTTACAAACGGGTATTGCCAAAGAGGAAGTGTTGTTTAAACGCATTGTTGCAGGACGACTGGCATAATCCTTACACTCCAGCACACCATCTGAACTACACAAAGCTAAACAGCACTTGCATGCGTGATGTCAAATTTAAATTCATATCGGGTAGTTCAGAAAAAAAAATGTTATTCAGCTTAAAACATTACTATCCGGACTTTAATAAAAAAAACTACCATAATTGGATCTAATCATTTCCAAAAGAGACGGTAAATTAGTTAAAAACAGATGAAGCATAATGGCCTCAAATTCTTCGAGCATATAATGAAATTATAAAAACCAAGTTGAGTTGCAATTACTGTTTTCGTACTTCCGTTACAACGCGACACATGTTTGCATACAAACTTAATATCGAACTACATTCTTTTTATTTTTATAGTTACAGTAAGAATACAGATTGGGTAACAAACTATTTACAGATCTATAATTACAAGAGAGCTTGATTTTGAGCAACTTCTACATGTAGTAGTTGGTTCAAAATCGTCTAAGACAATGCCTTAAAATCGAAATACAAGCTAAATGTGATAGTGTTTCAACTGTTTTGTGCATGTGCTATGTGCAGCTGTTTTGATAAATACATTGCAATTGTGTTTGCCACCGTGTCAAGTAGATTCGGACTGATTCAACATGCAAGTTCATTGTGTTCTGGAATGGTTGCAGCAATCAAAATGCACCTGCGTGCGGTGTTTTTGTAACTCCAGAATTACACTGAACTAGTCAGCTATTCTGCTTAAAAATAAAAATGGGATTAATCATAATAATCATAGTAATCATGGCAATAGAAATATAACTGTAGATTTGTCACTTTCTGGCAATAGAAATGTATATAACTGTAGATTTGTCACTTTCTGGCAATAGAAATGTATATAACTGTAGATTTGTCACTTTCTGGCAATATTTATTATTATTTGAAATTCAAAAAAAGAAATAAGAACAGCTACAGTCTTTGCTCCGTCTGAAACGCTTATCACAATTAGCCTTAATATTTACATGTATAACATCTGAAAATCTTACACGCATACTTTATTCTTTGAACCTTATCATCAAGAATTAAGAATAATTTAAAGTTCCATGCATCCTTCTCAAATTCAGTAACCCCAAAATTTAGAAATACGTGAAATTCTAACTGCCGTATTCAGTACATCCAGAAACCGTCTACAACGGTATTACAGTACTCCTGTTACATCCGAATACAAAAAAGTAATTTAAATACAAAGACAGATTTCCTCTTCCTTTTCGGCTTGAGGCAAATACTGGTAATTATTCATGAAGTGCGTGCATTTTTAAAGTTTTCCGATTGCTGCTGTCGTTTCTCGTTAGGCTTGTGATGCCAACATTCTAGATGGATTTCCGAAACTGTTAATAAATATCAAAATCTCTTATCTTAGAAAACAGAAACCACATTTATAATTCCTCTTTCAACTTTTTCATAGTCTTTTCACAACCTTTTTGCATTTCCTGCAATGGCCAATATTTAAATAGGAGATTGCATTAAGACTCTGAATAAAACTCAAAACGCAAAACGCATTTTTTCGGGAGCAAAAATAGAAAGGATAACGACCTTTATATTTTATGAATTTCGAAACCTTTGGCAGATAAGCTTACCAAAACCTTTTCAAGAGAACACGACCATTTAATTGCACACTTTCGGCATTGCATTTATGGCGAAATTTTCAAATCCTCGGTCAGTAACTATCTCCTGTGAATAAGGCTTGCTGGAATCTTCTTAATATGCAGATTCCCGTCATATTCTACACAAATCCTTGAATTTACATGTATAACTCACGCACGCGCACTCTATTTTAGACTTTTGTCTTATTCCCAAAATGCTTTTTTTGACAAACATAAATTGTTGTAAAGAATGGTTTTTTGGAAAATATAACTGGCCATGTTACGCGATCATATCACTGTTCTTTCCGCGGTCAACAATGCGTGACATCTATAATATTGAACACATTGTGGTTATAAAAAGGTAAAAGTACCATACTGGAGTAATACCTTATAATAATATCTTCAAACATTTTCTTTGACCATTATTTGGACAAAGTTAGGGAACGCTTTGAACGCATTATTATTGCATAATAAAGTAAATTGTTACCATAAGACATACGTTATTTTGCCAAATAGTTCCATTATTGCTTTTTGATATTTTAGATATCCTGTAATGCTTACGGAGGTTTACATAATTTTATTTATTGGCAAGTGTGAGTGTCAAGTATGTCTATGTTTCTAAAAGCTCTTTGATTCAAGGTACGTTTGAAAAGGAAATATATTAAAATTAAAGAATTAAAGAATCTAAACTTTACAGAAAGAAAGTATCATGGGATTTACACACCCTGTTCCTAACAGACATAACAAAGAAACTCATTAATTATAATCATAATTAAGGCGGTAATAGCTTGTTTCCTATTGTTGAAATTTACATGTTAATAATTCCGTCTGGGCTGCCTTCCAGCTGACAAGTTTAAATGAGCTTCATACATATGTGTTACAAATATATAGAAGAGTCTATCCCAAGTCAATATATTACAGAACAAGAGAAATAACTCTATTACTTGGTAGAAAATATTCCGTAGAGAATTATATTCCTGTCAAAAGTAAGCTATACTACGAATGATGTACTTTATAGTAGAAATGAGAGAATGTTCAGACACGCTCAACGTTTAAACACGTGTTTAAAACGGACCATTAGTGCCATGGTGTTAGATAAAACACTATTTTCTTTGACTGATATTGATTAACTCTAATCAGATAAGAAACTGGAAGAATAAAAGAAGACATTTATGTCGCCGTTGGCTTCTGTGAAGATTTGACAATAGATAATGTAAATATAGTGACATTTCAATATCAACTTGTTTAGACTTAGCAAATAATGGTTTAATAACTTTGAAATGTTTCTTTTCTAGAATTAAAGTTTGTTTTTTTAGCAGCTTTTATGGTGAATTTGATTGCTCAAATGTAACCGTATCTGTATAATGCTGTAGTTTCATGTATCATTAATTACTTTAAAAGAAACAAAAACATACTCCTGAAAAAGCTTTCAATAATCTTTACGCTCTTTCCGTGTTTTTTTTTCCTTCAGCGTTAATTAAAACAAAATTAACGCATCAATATTATAATATGTTCTAAGTTATGTTCCATGATTCTTATAATATACGATACTATTCCTACCTCTATCCTCACAAAATCGTTTTCTATCAAAATGGTTGTAAACAAGCCAACGCACATTAAAAAGTGCATCCCGACCAATAAGTTGACTTTGGCTACATGTCAGTTTATTGCTGTAAACCAGTCTGGTAAAAAAAAGAGACTGATAACATGAAATATAGACCAGTCTGATAAGAATAGAAAGTGCATCCCGACCATTTAGTTAGTGTGGCTACCTGTGAGTTTATTGCTGTAAACCAGTCTGGTAAAAAAAAGAGACTGTCAGTGACTGTACATTGATACTTCCATTCAAAAACAAAGTGAAGTGTAATTGATAGTAACGTAATGGATCCACATTACCCTATACCGGAAGATAACGCATGTTGATTTGAATTTGAAAGAGATTTTATCAAGGTCCGTCCAAAAGCTAAATGTTTAGCTTATGTTTTGGATGAGACCCCGGCATGTC
>JAUMHA010254257.1:0-14263 GCA_032359765.1 Saxidomus gigantea | reverse complement strand
TGAACTTAGAGAGAAACTGAGAAACGTTATGTAATCATGAACTTAGAGAGAAACTGAGAAACGTTATGTAATCATGAATTTAGATTCATATGTTTTTCTGAAAAAAATTGTGTGCTTACCTTGAAAGCAAACTGTCCCGAGTAATCGTACATACCACAGGAGTGCATCAGTGACAGTGTGTTTTGTACAGCCTGAGAATCAAGTACCCGGTCCCCGTTTGTCGGACAGATCCCACCGTTGGCAAGTGTGGCGGCAATAACAGCACCGGACTGTGCAGTCACCTCGATGGAACACAACTAAAGAAAGCATTGAAATTTGAAACACGAGTTCCTCGTCTAAAGAGAAAGAAAGCATGAGCATCGTTTATAAAATACTGCGTTTTATTTTCATCTTTTTTGCTCTAGCCATTCCTTCATATTTATTCCTTTTGAAGCGCAGAAAATCTTAATGAATTTGAAATTGTGTCATGATTTAAACTGGTTTCAAAGGTGTCATGAACAGTAATCGTGTTTCTAAGGTTATATGTCGATTTCTATAAATATTGTTAGTGACCATTAAATTGTCTACGATATGCACTAGTGTCTAGCACTTTAACGACGGTCCACTATATGAATCAGTCTTAAGAATTTCTTTTTTACCAACATTACAAATAGCAGGATGTAAGGTAAAATTGTTATACACAGTATGTTCAACAAGTATCGCATGAAAACAAAACTAGTTACAGCACATTTATTAGATAACTGAAACCTACTCACTTGGAAATAAAATTCAAGAGTTTCTACCAGGTCTGCCTCTGGTGGAAAACACTGTAAATATGAAAAAGGGGTCATTAAAACATTGACATATTCTGACAATGATTGCGCTCGATACCGGTTCAGTCAGAATAAAACATTCTTCTTAATGATGCACCAAATAATTTGATATATGGCGTGCATGCTTATGTACAAATTTAACATATCTAACAGAATAGTAATGACAATGTTTTATCCATAGCTTCTATATAAAACAAGCTGGCTTTCTATGCACAAGAATAACGTGTCTTTTCCAAAGTAAAATAAATATCCTATTTTTGAGAAAATAACACGTTAAACAGTATATTTGACTGTCCCTTCGGTTGATAATGCTATGCAAATTTTAGAACCAGGTTATTTTGTTTGTAATTGTGCTTATTAGGTCCACCATCCTCTAAAGAGGCTATAATCGGTACGACCCGTAGAACCAGGCTAAAGAACAATAAATCATTATATCCGTCATATTTTTTCAACAGAAACTACTATAAATGTATCTATATATTAGCATTTTTTGAGAAAGACAGGCATCTCATGTTTTGTCTCCTTTTGATAACCTTTGATTTCCCTTCTTGAGTTTTACCATTCTTAGATCAATACTGATTCATAACTGATTCATAACTGATTCATAACTTAGAATTTCTTGACAAAAAGGGAAGTTATTACCTTTGTAACAATAAGCCTGATATTACTCTACCGTTTTATTTAATGATTTAATGAATGTTGGCTAAAATCTATATATGGAAATCTACATTGCTGGTTAAATAGTTAATTTTTTATTTGAAGCAAATTTTATAAAGGTCCGTCCATAAGAGCAAGTATGTTAGCTTGAATTTGTGGATGAGACCTTTTAAAAGGGTAAATTACAACTGTCTGAGTTCTTATGAGATATTTTAACCAATCAAATTTCAGACAAAATTCCCCTTTTGGTTTTTAAGATATTTTAGATTTACATTGTTTTCTTAGTCGCCACTTGCCTATAAACGTGCAGCGTGGCGAACGGAAATGAAGTTAACGATGTTATGAATAATTTTTAACTGAAACTTTATATTACTACTTAGCTATATCTTACATTATTTTCTCTCATGTAATATCCTAAAGCAAAATTTCTATCTGCAGTGGCTCTTTCCGACAAGTAACTGAAAAAAAAGTACTGTTGTATCAAAGTACATATCAATGACGAAATGATTTACTTGTTATTTAATCATATCTTTGGTGGGCTCGGACGAAATGTACCTTGTTAATGACAGATAGTACTTTACACGCGATAACTATTTACTTATTCCACAGTAAACGGGAAGTGAACTGGATATTTAGTCGAGACAAGTAAACGTGTGGATAATTATTTGTATTGCAGTTTCATAAAAGTTTTGTATGTATCAATTAGCATTTACCAAAATTTATACTATACATGGTATGTTACTCACACTGAATTGTTAAATGAGACGTGTTCCTGACCTGCAAGCCGCCGCAGTTCATCCATGGCCTGCAAAGAAATGTACAGGATTAGGGCTCGTATGACTATCATAAATCTATCTGCTCTTTTTAAGAATTATAAAATAGTGACTTTACTGACGCCATATCAGGTGAAATTGTATTATAGGATAAGTACCACAATTTCGTTTTGGTAACCCTTCATTGAAATAAAGTATGCAGTAACTGAAACATTATACATAGACCTACCATTATGCAAGATTTGATGTAACAAACATATCATCTCTGAATATATACAACCGCTTTATTAAAACTGAATGATTACAGCACTTATGAATCTACTATAAATAAGAACTATTGCATAAATAATTTTCTTGTTTCAACCATAAACAGAACATTATACCTTTACGCAACTGTTTATTTAGGTCAAAGGCAAGGACTCAAAAACAATGGGGAAATGTCATGAAATACTGTACCTTGTTTATATATCTCATATCAGGTTCATCTTTTTTCTGAGGCTACAAAGAAAAACATTTGCCTGTTCTCCTGGATTAATAGCAGGACTGACATGCAATTAGTCTCTTAAATTTAATCTACAATATATATTATTTCACGTTTTTTTAGCTTAAGACAATAATAGCTCCATGGCCACCTTTGTATTGAGCACTACCCGTTCTTATACATAGGACAAACTAGATGGGTGTTCAGTATAACATTTGTGTCGCCCTCTTTCACTTTGTCAGAAAAACAAATAATTTTGAGACAAAACATAAATACAAAAAATATGATCTATTTCTACAGAAGTTGGAAGCATCACGACCCTCTTATCATAAGCAATGTAATTTGAAAGTTTGATGGAGAAATCTTAAAAAATGGCAAAGGTATAGCCAATGTTAAGTTTTCGTGACAAAATCTAAGTACAAAAAGGGGCATAGTTATGTCAAATTTGACACTGACCTACAAAAATTGGCGGCATAATAACCCTTTTGTCGTAAGCAATACAATTTGAAAGTTTGATGAAAAAAGCTTAAGAAATGGCAAAGTTATAGCCAGTGTTAAGTTTTTGTGACGGACAAGGTAAAGAATAACTATAGCCATTGTTTCATGGAAGTCGTTCGAAGAATATTGTTACTGTGTAGTTTGCATGTTTCTCCTCCTAACAGGGGGATTCATATCAGACGATCAACCACTTGATCGAGACAGAAGGGTCCTTGAAAGTATCTGATGGGATTGCATTCTTCGCAGTGTTAAAGTTGATGAATTTGAAATTATGTGATTTTGACAAAATTTGATTGATAATGATATTTCTTTTGTTTTAACAAGGATAGCTGCAATGGGTGTTCGGCGGGATAAGATGTGTGTTTATATAATGAAATGTACGCAGACCTTTCTTATGTCCATAACAATTAATAATTATCTGTGTTAATGATCATTTTCACAACGTACAGTAATTATAAGATTATTGTAAGCAGGTTTGTAGAAAATCCATACAACTTACATAATCGAACCTGTCGGCAATAACTAAACCTTTCTTTAGCAGCGATGATATAACGATGGCACCGGCATTTATCATTGGGTTATGTGGCTTGTCTGAAAAGTATTAAACTTGTTGATCAGGTGTTCTCCCTTACGTGTGGCAAAAATAGTGTCAGAGCCATGGCTAAAATAAACCACTGATTTTCTAAAGGTTATTAGGGACCGCTGTTGTTAACTCGCTTTAATTTTTCATCTTATAAAGCTATTCTGAAATCTGGAACAGAATATTGATATACCATATTTCCCCCTTTAAATATTTTTTACAAACACGTATTTCCGAGATTTATTTTAGCCTGTTTTTAAGTTTAAATTATAACTATCATTTTAATACGTTGTAAATACATGTAATTTATAAACATCCAAAATTTGACAATTTTAATATGAAAATGCAGTTTATATTTAAGTTGCACATAAACTTAACAGTAATTAAGATTCGGGATAAGATAAACAGTTATTCTAAATTATGGTAATAGCTTTACATGCATATCAAAGAAAAGAAACAAACAAATTGGTTAATGGTCATTACTTAAAGGAAAAATAGTGTTTTTTGATCGGTTTTTTTTTTGTCACTTACGCTGATAATCTAACGTAAGCTCGTTGAATGATCTACCGCTAGGTTCCTGTCCGACATACTTATGGACAACTTCCGGGGACAGGTCATTCAAGGTCAGGGCATAATTCAAGGGTTTCACAACCGACTGCAGAGAGAATGGTATGTTTGTATCCCCTAAATCGTACCTGAAATTGATATAATAAATTAAATTGAATACTAAGCAGACTAAAGTAGCTTTGGTGTCTATTCTTTCTGGCTCATTGGAGTGTTCATAGGTAAAGGAGTATCCTAACTCAGTTGAGTAGTAGTAAAAACGGGTTAGCTGTTTTTGAACCCTTCTTAGTCAACCTACTTAAGTATTTACTTTTTGATGTGGATAAATGTCGCAATATTTTACTAAATTCAATGTTCTTTAGTCATGCTTACCTCTGACCATCTACTGTACATATAGAGACGCCCCAGTGTTTCGGATTTCCTCTGGCTAGTTGTGGAATATATTGGGCTGGCTGGTAAAACATATGTGAAATCAGTGAAAGGTAACAATTAACCAAAGACATACTGTATGCATTTTTGATGTTAGTGTACTTTTCGTACGTGTTTTTATTAAATTTTTACTTTTACAAATCTTTCTTACGTGTTGTTACTGACAAATAGTCTTCTTACAGATAATTCTTTAAACAAAGTCTTGAATTTTGTTTGAATTAGTCAAGTTTTATTGCATCTTTATAGATCTTAAGCTTGTGTCAACATTCTTTATTGTCCTCTATACACTGTATTAAATGTGTCCATGTTTCCATGCTCAAACTAATTTTATCTTATGAAAGTAAACTTTAGAACAAACACTATGATAGTCTTCCTGCTACTATTCTTTTGATAATATACAATCTGCTGCTTAAATAAATTATACTAAAGTATGTAAAATATTTATAATTTGTTTAAGTTTTATTAATTAAGAATTTCTTAATAACTCGTGATGTTTCTTTATATATCATAACTGCACTTACCAGTCCTTTTATATTGCCTTTACATGATTCATAGATTTTGTCAATTATGTCACAGAAAGGTTTAAACTCTGGAATGATGAACTGGCTCGTTAGGGCCTTTGAAATGACCACGATATTGTCCGATACACAGCTGCAAATACATTACATATATTTAAATTTCTAAGCATGGATAATTTTCGAGAAAACTGGAAATGTTCAAAGAAGAATTTTTGACTGTATAAAGTCATATCTCGGTTATTTTTGAATATATATTTCAAGTCAGCTAAAACACTCTGATAAAGAAGTATTCGTCACATTTGCTACAGAAAATGCCAAACAATAATTATAATGTTATTAACGTTTAAAACTATGGGTGTTTAAATGTATGCTTTTGGGCGACGGGCATCAGTTCACCGTGTTGTAAAAATATAAAGAAAATAGTTCATCCAATTACTATATTTCGTACAAGTTCCCCGTCACATTACATTTGTCAGCTTTATATATAAATTAAATGTTATTAATCTTTTGTATGCACTAACTTGTTTTTCTGACACCACTAGTGTGACAGTTTTTATTAATCAAAGTTACGATGTGTTTTGATAGGTTCTTCATTTGCATATGACTGTGGGGCTCGTTTTGGGGAGGCTGCGTTTTTGGTACGTGGCATTCCCTGTTTGATATTATTTTTGTTTTTAAGGGTTAACAAACATAAGAATACAACTTGACTGAGTTACTTATTGCGTGACAAAATAAAGAATTGCTGATATGAAATGAAAAAGGAGGTTTCCGATGTCCAATAATATAAGTTCCACTCTCAACAATGCGGTAAGCTCGTTCAGAATGTTTTCCTTACGGTTCACAGAAAATACCAGCTGATGTTTCAATTGTGGGAAGCTAAAAGCTGTTATGAGAAATGACTGTTGTACATGGAAGCATGCTTCAAGCATACTAAACAGACATATACAATGTTTGCTTTCATTCTCTAAAATATAGAGTTACTTACTCAAGAAATGTTTCTTGGTCAACACTTCCTCTGAGCTCGTTTTCATCATGGAGCTGCCTTTCAAGAACTGCCCGGAACTTTGTCATCGTTTCTTTTAACCGGAAGTCGTTTTCATGCAAACCCGTCTCATCCAACAACTGTAAATATTTAAAAGTTTTCGTTTTTTTTAAATTTCATTTTAATAAAATGCCTTGAAGTTGATAATATTGAATGTATTAGACAATTACATGAACTTGAAACTCACTCTTTTCTAAATGAAATTTCAAAGAGTTTATTACCTATATCTGAAACTAGGAGTCTCTTCTTCACAAAGCTTACATTTTCAAAACTGTCTAGTACAAAGTGGACAAACGTAACTTGCGAACCTTATAACTGCTTGTATTTTCATATATTAACCCTATCTTTAAACGACATAAGCTTCTTGCAAAAAAAAAAAAAATTTACAACAAAAGATATAACTTTATATTGATACATAATTATATCCTTTCTGTGCAGACTACTGGGTTATTTATATAGGGAAAATGTGCATTGCTTTTGAAATCCATACTCTTATAAATACAGGTGCAAGCTATTAAAGTAAACAAAGCTAATAAAATAAATATTAGATATGATATATATTCATTTAATTTCACTGTCCAACCCACACGCTTCTGGAATGGTTAAGAGGTTAAAACAGGACTGTAAAGATATGTCACGAACAAGAAACATATGGTTCAACTAAAAGTCTTTGAAGGTGTAGATCTTACGTTTTTAAACCTGTCGATTGAAACAAGTCGATTGTGATCGCACAAGAAGCTGAACAGCTTATCTTCGAAATCCTCAATACCGGAAGCCAGCAATTCCCTGGAACGAGATAAAACGCGATTGATATATTTGTTGCATACCATAGAGGTATATTTCTATCCAAGTGTGAACAGTGCGTTATCGGTTTTTGGTATAAATTTTATTCATTTTTGTAAGAATACATGTTCAAGGACATAGTTGTAGAGGCGGGGAGAGGGAGGAGTAGAAATGTCCAGTATGATAAAACCTTGTGTTACCTTGGGTCGTAGATAGAGGATTCGCTTGTATACATATTATATAATGTAGAATGGAATATTGTACATAACATAAGACAATACTGCAAAAGTCGGATTATGTTTAAAGATACAATATAAAAGAAAAATAGGTGTCAAATTTTTCAAAAGTCAACACATACATGTATCTCTGAATATGTCATAAAAACATGATGATTGGCAGGTAATGTTTTCTCAAAATTTCTAGCGGCCATTGTAAAATACTTTACAAAGTTATATAGAAACTTAAAAAGACCTGGCCCCTTGCTTATAAAGATATCTTGAGCATAATATCATGCTTAGCGCAAAATCATGCTCAATTGATATGACGCAAAATCAAGTTATCATATTTATTTACAAAATCGGGTTCATATGCTCAATTACATACGTCTGATTATTGTTATTGAACCCGACTTTGTGAAAGATATAACTTCATTTTACTTCATATTTCTTGAGCATGGTTTCGTGATGAGCATGAGATTGTGTTCAAGAAACCTTTATAAGCTAGGGTCCTGGGCGGTCAATTTGCTGTTTTAAATGTTTATATCTCTGCAGTCTAGCAAAAGCGGTACTTCATTCTTGCCAAAGTCTGAATTATAAATGAATGTTCTTAAGGGTTGTCTTTTACATTAAATCGTTGTGCAATTATTTGGCAATATTAGACAAACACAGAAATTTCACTAAAATTTCAACTGCAAAACCGTGTACAACAAACTAGTACTGGTAATTAAAAAAATACATTGTTTTAACAGATACTTACTCTAATCCATCTTGCCATTGTTTTAGACTAGAGTCGCGCCTCTTCAATAATTTTGGATTATCCGACATCTTTGAAAACCTCTGCTTCTTTTAAAATATTTTACATGTAATTTAAAGTATATAACGTGTGAACTTTATAATTGTTTAAGTCACACAATTATTTTTGTATAATTTCTCCTTTTCTCCGCTGTGAATTGTAAACTATTCATAATGTCAACTTATATATCGTGAATTAACTTCACCGTTGCAGCAAATAGCAAAATATAGCACGGACTAATAGGATACTATCCAATAACAACTAAAATTTAAACGTAACCTTACAAGCAAACTAGTTTTTTGACCTTAGCTGGTCTGTGCTTTAAATTATTTACGGTAAACAATTTAATTTTTTTGCCATATATCCATTTCAACATTGTACTCTGGACAAAATAAAAGAAGTTGTTCTATATTGTAGAAATTGCCCAAAAAATATAGTTGGTCGGTCGTGAAGTGTATTGTTTGTTTGGGAGGTATCGGTACAGTTGTTTAAGCACACGAACAGGTTTCTTGAAATTATTACATAGCATACCGATACTTTCAGATTTTTCGCAATCAAGTTTGCATCGAAATGGGTTGAAACTATGCAAGGATGTGTTTGAAAAGGACATGTTAGATAAGATTGTAACTCTTTCAAAAAATACAATGAATAAACAGCAGATTTTTAATTAGCTTGCCTGTGCACGAAGTGCTCATGGTGAGCTTTAGGATCATTGTGTGTCCGTCGGCCGGCCGTCCGTGTGGCTATAATTGGTTTATGGAGCATATGAGTAGTCCACAAGTTAATAGTGAGTCATTCTGAGTGGAGGGGTCATGAGAAGTGGCAGCAGGGGGCTCAGGGGAGGTCACTAGATACATCTCAAAAATGGCCTTCTATAACATATGTCCATGTCTAGGGGTTAGACTCACAATGTGCCTTTTTGGTTGCCAGGATGGGATAGGGGACACTCCTGAACCTATAACTTAGACAAAGGGCCGTCATTCTAAAGCCTCTTGGTTTTCGGTCATTTAACTTAGATTTTGTACCATCTGTCTGTCGTCCGTCTACGATTTGCTAAAAAAACATCTCCTCTGAAACCACTTGTCCAATGGTAATGAAATTTGACAGGGACATCCTGGCATGGAGCTCTACCAAGTATATTAAATGATTTAATTACATGCACCACTCTGGTTCTCTTGGCAATGGAGAGGAAAAACTTCAAACATCTTCTACTACAAAACCACAAGGCATAGAGTTTAGATATTTGGTATGTAGCATCTACCAAGTTTGTTCAAACCATGCCGCCGGGATCAAAATTGACCCTTCTCTTTTACATAGACTTATAAGGGAAATTAAAATCCTTCTCCAAAACCGCACGGCCTAGAGCTAAAGATGTATTGTGTAACGTTTGCTAGCCCTCTACTACCACGTTTGTTCAAATCATGCCACAAGGGTCAAAATTGAACACCCAGGGAACCACTGATTTCATATTGACTAAAGTAGTCTTTGAAAATCTTCTTCTCCAAAACCACAAGGCCTAGAGCTAAGATATTTAGTATTTAGCGTTGTCGGGTGAAGCTTTACTAAGTACGTTCAAATTAGCGTACAGGGTCACTCAATTTTACAAAGAGTACAAATGTACTTTAAAATTCTTCTTTTCCAAAACCAATAGACACATAGCTTAGATATTTGGCAAGAACCATCGCCTTATGAACATTTATGACACCCGTGTAAAAAATGACGCCGCCCCAGGATCACCGTCTTTTAAAAAGGCTTTAACGTTTTTACATAAGAAAAAAAACTTCTTGTCTCAAACCACAAGGCCTAGATCATAGATATTTGGCAGATATCATTGCATACTCCTCTACCAAGTCTGCTCAAATATACCATTTGTGTCAAAGTTGGGCCCGCCACGGTGTCACCTGACCTACTGTCCTACTTTCTTGCTTTTTAAAATACGACAAAGAAGTTCTAACTATATGAATAGTTTTGCATACAGATTTTAATTTTGATTTTGGGTGACCTTGACCTACTGACCTACATTCTTTTTTTGAAGCCAACTATTTGATATTTGAACCATGTATTTAGTTTTGATTGTTGATTTAAACTTCTCCATTGGCTAACCTTGACCAACTAACCTACCTCCCTGTTCTTGAAGCTACATCAATGAAATTTGAATTCTGTGAAAGGTTTTCCACGCAGATTTCAACTTTGAATATGACTGACCCTGACCGTTACCCATGGACATACTTTCTATTTTTGAAGCTACTGCAAAGTTTTGAATGCATATTTCAACTAGTTGTGCATGTATGCAGATTTATTTCCAAACTCCTATTACTTACCTTGATTATCACCTTTTGACCTACCTTCTTGTTTTAAAGTGCAATGGTAATCAGGTGAGCAATATAGGGCCATCATGGACCTCTTGTTATACATCACTTTGTATGTATATACAATAATAAATCGAATACCACTTCAAATGTGTCTCAAAGTACGTTAAAATTTATATCCTGCTACATGTTTATGGAATACAAATGGAAAGTGGGCAGTGTCATTTCTTTTTCAAAGGGGTTCTCACTGATACTGGACTGACTGAAGATCATTCTCGGACGGCAAGTTCAGTCAGACAGAACCACTGCGACATAAGGATAAATAACTACTTAGACTAAGCTTTTGTTACCATGGTTCTTTTATTGTATATGACCTTGTTCGACTAAGAGCATTGTTTGGCTCTAATGGTAAAACTGGTAATATATTTCTAGCAAATTTCATAAAATAAATATCTTATGCGTATGTATTTCCTAGCTACGAAATGACCATTGTTCCCAATATGACTGTGTTTAAGTTATTTTCACCAGTGTAAAGTACAACATCTGTCAAATATCACGCTCGAAGTAGGCGCAAACAAGCATTGCGTGCGATATATCAGTAAAATTGAAGACCTGGAGTGTCCATAAATCTGAGATGAAACGACGGTTATTCTACGCCGTCATCCATTTCAGAGCTATGAAGAAAGTCGCCTTTTTAGGTCCGCTTCTTTCAGTTTAACTTGTAGAGTCTGGCCACACATTTAATCCTTGTACGTTCATACAGGGCACGCAACCGAAGTAAGTGCTCTGATGTTTGGTCTGAAAGACCGTTTAATGTTTGCCCTACATTTTTGTCCAATGAAAATATCTAAACTTTTTAAATATTCCCTGTGTTTTTGCCATAAACCTCTTACAGGTTATTCTATGTATCACTCTTTCTTGATAGAGCGAGACTCTATAGACCTGTTTGCACATGACGTCATAAAATGTAGTAAATAAAGACTAAATGTAGGGCAAACACTAGTAAGTTAGAGACTAAAATAGAGAAATTTATACAACATAGAAACCCAGTCGGTTGCTAGTGCTTCCTCCTTTGTGTTTCTGTATTGTATAAATTTCTCTATTTAGCCTCTATTACATAAACATATGATGGTGAGTACAGTTTAAGTTTTCATGCCGAATATGAGCTTTTAATAATTTGCGACCCTTGCAAATAGTGTCTTGTCATCTGTCTAGTAGATGGAATTCATTAAATCAACATAATCTTTTCTTCCTTTACATATAACTCTGTGGAGTGGATGACCTCTTCCAGTTCCTTGTTTGATCACGTTGACCGTCATCTCATTTCTAACAAAACCGCAGTGTGTGAGTTTTCACTGAAAGGACACTTTCCGCCTCTCGCATTGTCTGTTAAGTTCTTTGGCGAGTGATTGTAGTTTGGCTTTAGTCAACGGGCATCCAAATTTGTTTTATTTACGGTGTTTAAAGTAATGGAACATTAAAATTTTGTTGAAAACGGAAGCAGCGTTGTTTTCTCAAAACGTTGCACTACATACACCATCATCATCATTATCACTATCATTTGTACTATTCATGTATAGGTGACCTCTAAATGGGTTTTCATAGCAGCCGCTAATATATAAGACATTTAAATGCTATTATTATATACCATAAGTCGTCTCAATACCACGTTACTTTGGAAGAAACATAAAAACAAAAGAAAGGGGCGCTAATCTAAATAAATAAGGGGCTCGATCATTAGTGGAACGATAAATATGCTTCTTAAACGAGCTAAATGATTACATGTGAAGTATAAACTTATCATCCTCCTTTACTGGTTTCGCTTTCGCAGCTTGGCCAAACTTATGTCCCTAGAGGGCTTACACATTTGCACCCACTGTATGGTGTTACAGCCTTTCTCTCATTCTAGCACTTTCATTCTAAGGAAGTTAATACCGTGACATATGAATAAACAAGTCTTTTAAAATTTATAATGATTAAAACAAAATGTTTTCGAATATATTGACAAATGCAAAAATCTTACTTTTCAAAAGAAGACCTCTTGCATTTCAAAAATGACTGGCTTTTACTATTTATTTTAATTGCAGGCTTTTTAAGAGACGTTACCTAGCTGTGATCCGTTTTCATGCTTATAGAGGTTTACGAACGGTCCCTCACGTTCAACGCTTGACTCGATACGTTAATGTTTTAAGACATTCATCGTACTATGAAAACACATAAAACTTGTGCGAACAGTACTTACCTTATCTTTTCATCAGCATGCTTGAATGCCATCTTCCAATCCACAAGTTCCTGAATTTTAGATATAAAACAAAATGAAAACTTTTATAACTTTTGAACAAACATTGCAAGCATAGTGGATTAACAAAGTAAACTGGCCATACGACAATGTTAATGCCCTGTAAAAAGGTTGAAACGCATGTTACTGCTGTACATCTTTACCAATCAAAAAAATAGTTATGTTGTCACATCAACACAGATCATTTACATATGAACGTGACTTTAACTTCAAGGAACCATGTCGCGGTATGTCGTCTGCATATTGCTTCAAAGAGCATCTCCACAAAAACAGCATTCCCTTTTCAGTTTTGAATTGTATTCCATCAGATTCCTTTAAATCTCTTAAATCGTTTCAGAACTCTTGTTGCCATGTCAACCAAAATATTTAATTCTCTAAGAAACCGCATGCTTGCTTTCAAAATAATCAAAAAGAAATGTCTAATGGTGACCAAAATTCCTTCGAAATGTTTAAATGGTACGTCAAAAAACTTAGCCATATATATATATATGTATGTATATATATATTTGTGTGTGTGTAGACAACTTTACATAATTAGAGCTTTAGAATTAAACAAATATCTTATCAGTGGTAATCAGTGAGGATTCTAATGGTTATAGTATATTTCAGGTAAGCTATATACGGCATGGTCATCTTGAGTTGTTACTTAATCCACGCTAAATATTTTTCGAAAGTACACGAAATTTATGTGACCTCGCAGTGCTTAAATATTTTAATAGGAAAACAGTAAAATACAAAACTTTGCCTGGTTAGAATTCGTGCTCATTTGCAATTAATGTGTCCTTGTTAGACAGCCAGAATCTCTTGTGCACGTATACCTGTTTTCATTAATAGTACATAATGACTCTTCTTTTTTTGTTAATAAACAGTTATTAATTTAGTGTGTATTATTTAGTGGCAATCTGATATTTTTTTTATATCAGGTAGCCATGAATTATTTTCGGTATCCCATGTGTATATGTAAGTAGGTTATCACCGTACATATACTTTCTTTAAACCTGTACAAAACTATAGAATAAACACCATATCGAATTCTTGCAATATACGAAAAAGTCCCAAAACATTGGCAGAGATTAATGAATACAACAGGTAAATACATAAGCAAAATATGATAGGAAGTCTTTGTTGACATGACTTATCAAAATGCAGGTACAAAAAGGTAATTCTTTCTTTTGTTTATCACAACTAGGCAGGCTAGGCCTTGAAACTAATACGTGCTAAAGATTCTAAACGCGTTACGTGTCCTTGTCAAAATATGTACCTTAAAACCACGCAGTACATTTAACCCCTGACAAATGCACTGCAAACAATCAAGGGCAAATTTAATTACATGGGGTAAATTAGTAGGTATTTCGTTAAACAATGTTCGATTTTACGGTATGTTGCTAAATCAAAATTTAACCTTTGCGTTTAGTTATGAAGTAGGTGACTATGGTGGCTGATTTGGTACACTTTGCGCGTTGCGTTGTCGCTAGCGACAACACAACCTATATCGTTATCGCCTTTT
>JAUMHA010254146.1:0-14080 GCA_032359765.1 Saxidomus gigantea | reverse complement strand
CATGGAAAATGCAGCCTCTATTGCATACACAACATGTTTTTTTTTCGTAGATTCCCCACTTTCTGTAAAATTAAAGCTCCTTAGAACCCATACAAGTACCCGTGCACTAGACTCTTAGGTTCAACGTGTAGTACACGTGCACATTAAAGTATTTCAATTATAAACATGTTATCTTGTCAACTAGTTTAATCTACGCCACTTCCTGAAATTTAAGAATTCCTTATACGAACAATACAGCTCAATGGTTAAAGAACAGCATTGGTTATACAAGCAAAATGTACTGAAGTTATGATCCTGATTTTACTAACTAGATAAGTAATTGTGACATTCGATAAAATGTTACTACAAATGTACTTTCAATTTCCGATTCAGTCGGAGGTAAGAAAATCAGATCTCCTGTTCAGATCAAACAATTTCATTATAGGTAAAATAATGTCTTCATTTCTGCATAAATTAAATAAAACTTTCACTGTGCACGTTTGAAAGATTATAAGATTCTTTGCCGAAAAGGCAAACAAAAATCCTACGCCATTTATGTATTGCATTTTCATAACACGAACGTATCATGTTTAACAAATTCGTATGCAAAAGAAGCAGGGGAACAGTGTCATGTATCGCTGACGTGACAGTTGGATGCATCACTGCTACGACAATAAGTTTGAATGACGTGAGGTTACATTTTTTATATCAATAAATCGTTATCCGACATTGAAGCCAGCCGTATTTTTATGCAATCTTCCCTAGGCTCCCAAACACACATTATGGCAAAACTATCAGCTTGTACTTTAGATATATTTAGGCGTTTATGACAGTTTTATTTTAGAAATCCACAATACAGACTTGAACATACATTTTATATAGACGGACATAGTTTCTAATGACCTCCAACTTTTGATAAATACATTCAGGAAAGATATTTCCAACATTAGAGCATCAACTTTGAATATTCAATCGTGGTATCTGATGGTCTTTGAATTAAAAGACACGTAACTCTTGTCTCAGTACGATCAAATGTCATGTCACTAACTCAATGTTTTGCCCATATAAATCACCGGACGGAAAGACGGACAAAACTAGGGACGGGTAGACTTGTCTTCCAACTTCACAGATACCGGAATGTTTTTATATCGATAAACAAGAACGAATGAGTCGAGAATATCTAGTCAATACGCTCTGAGACGAACGTTTGAAGTTGTTTCTTCTTTATACATATAATGGAAATTACTTTAACGTATGCAGGATATATTTTCACAAAAAATGTATAGACAACTATATTATTATAATTTGACAGATGGTTTCTAAAGAGCTGTTTGGTAAGTTACATTTTAGTATAATGAAAACTTATTCTTACGGAACTACCAGCTATTTATTTAGAAAAGATTTCTAATAAGTTCTATACATATGTATACACACTCACGACTACGATTTCTCATGATCAATTATAGTGATAGGTCGCACAAATATCAGTCCAGTAAAATATTTTTGAAATGTGACGAATCGTTTAAAGCTGCTCATTCACAGTTAAGGTAAAAATTTGACACAAAATCTTCCTCGCAACGTATTCAATCTCTAACATTACATTGAATGCTAAAATTAGTACATAAAAGAAAATTAATTGTATCTAAATACTTTAGAAAAAACGTTGAACAAACTCAGTAAAGGACCATTAATCAATGTTACACATCAAGTATCTGATATGTAACTCTTTGAAAGTCAGTTCAAAATGTGACCAGCTCTTGTGGTCACGTTATTCAGTCAAGTGAGAGCAAACTTAAGAAAGCTTAATGATTCGGTCCAAGATCGTGAGAAGAAGTCTCTTGAAGTACTTTTTGCGTAGACGGAGAGACACTCGACGGGCAATTGATACAGCTCAAACTTTGAACTTCATGGTGTACAGTGCGATACGCCGTACATCTATGACTCGCGGGTTCAAGGCTTACTAATACATTTTTCCTTGAAATACAAATATAAAAAATATATATCCTTTTTATCTTAACCCCCTCGAGATAACTGGGTTCTTTTTTAATGTACTAGTTTTCCATACCTCTGTTCTTCTGTAGATGCAACGTTTCCAGTCTCAATAACTGCACCTGAAAAAGTTAATTATGAACTTATTTGAATTTAACATCTGATAAAACGCGACATGTATCACTATCACATTTACAGCACCGCTTACACATGAGATTTTTAATGGTTTATCGTTTACCTGTAATGTGCGCGCTAAGGGAGATAAATCCCTCAACAATGTCACCAGACGGATATAAACACGGTGGATAATCGTACACCGAATATAGTCTCCTAGATAAACCAAACGTTAAAAACTGGACAATTACAATGTAGTATCAACATATTATGTGTAGACATATGCAGGTACATAAATAGTTGTTGGCTGTAACGTGTCAATGAACCATCAGCGAAAAAGTTTACTCACCCGCAAAAACCTGATGTTTGAAAAATATTTCAGTAAATTAAACTGTTATCGTCAAAATACAGAGTTCTGGGTCGATGGATATCTTAATACTAGTATATGATTTAGGTATCACTGCGTAAAACCATTTCAAGAAACTTGCAGAAGTGTGGGAGCTTTCCAATTAATGTTCTTTTGGGATGTAAAATTGGCATAGCCAGTTTTACGAAAATAGTGAAAGGAGTATAACTGTGTACAGTATTAGGTATTAAGCGTCTTTTGATTAATTTCAAAGACAATGTTGATTTCTGGAATTTGAATTAAAACAAAATAATAATGTATTCGCAATTTTCCGACGTTTTTTTTTGGTATTTTGTATGCTCGGCTGGAGATGAGGATATTTGATTTAGGCATGTATTGAAATTGTTCTTCCTTGTTCAAGGCATAAATCTACATTTATTTAAAAAGTGATGTTCTCTTTAAAATTTCTTTACCGTCTATTCTTTTTATCTTTATTTCTTTAGTTGGTTGTGATTCGATCTTAAGGTGAATTTATGACATTAAAGGGAAATGCTCTACAACTTGAAAACTATTTGCTACGGCTGGAATTATGTAAAATAAATAAATGCAGTTTGCAACAATAAGTTATATCGGAAAATGTCTCGTTAGTACTCCACTACAGTGACCTTTGATAATAAATTGGTATCATTGCATTTATCTAGGTTTACCAAACTGCAAGACGTATGATTCCGTTAATTTTATCGATATTTACTTTAAGATTAGGGTCAGGTGGACATCCTTTCATATATTAGATTAAACTAGAACTATCACTAAAGGTGATGGTTATCCCACCCTTCCTTCAACACCCTCGAACACTGCACTGTAATTGTGCTTATTGGGTCCACCATCCTCTAAAGAGGCTATAATCGGTACGACCCGTAACACTGCACTGACACAGTATATAAAATTTATGTAACATTTGATGCTTTAGAGGTAGAAAAAGACCTTAACGTTGAGAGCGATACCGCTGTTTTGAGTAATCAAGCAATAGGTTTACAACATAACTTCTTTGAAATTTCATTAAATTGTGACCAGGGTTTTGGAGATAGAGAGCGCACAAGATTTTATTGTCTCGGACCCCTGTGACCTTGAATTTTGATGTAGTTACCCGAAGGATTGGTAGAGATCAACTAGGCAATGTTACATGCCAAATACCTAATCTTTTCCTATAAAAATCAAATGACCCGCAAGGCTATTCAATTTGACCAGGTGGCAATGATTTGAACAGTAATTGTAGAGATTCACGTCAGTTTTGACCGGGGGAGTCACGATTTTAAATAAAAAGGTAGATGTTTACTAGGCACTGCAACATGCCAAATAGCAAAGGGTTTTGAAAAGAAGAGTTCTGCCTGGAATGATATTGTGTGAATAAATTTAATAGAAGACACCCAAGAACATTCCTGTGAAGATGTAGATGTAGTTATCAACGGACGACACCCGACGACGCACACACAAAGGGATCCTAAAACTCACTTGGTAATCTGTGCCAGGTGAACTAAAATGTGTGTGTGTTTTAAATTGTAATCAGAATCTCTTCTCAAACAATTCGAATGGGTTTACTGAAGTCGGTTGATCGCCTTTACTTATTAATCCGGTATACCAAAATACAATCTAAATTGAAATCATTTCTTAGGAGAGGATCTTTTACCTCAATTGCAACAATATAGAACAGCTTTAACTAAACGAATTATCAAATAATTGACGTCTTCACGAGGGACGCTTAGTTTTGTATTGCGCATCTTTATAAATTAGAATTATTTACGTATCTAATAAATAATTAAAATTGTATCCGTTTTAAACATGCATCAAATATTCATACATATTCGAGACACTCTTGTTTTATGGGCGAACATTGTGTGAAGTTAATTGAAAATATGTCGATGCATGAAGAAGTTAAAGCCTTAACACGAACTGAGGAACTGTCAGACTGACAGACGGACGGGCTGACTGGCAGAACCGAGCAAACTTATATTCCCCAACAGTGTTTGACCATTTTGGCAAATAAAGAAAACTTTGTCTTTCACCTTGTACTATATTAGTGTAAGCAGCTTGAAATTGCTGTCTTTGGTTTACAGGCACACCAGGTGTTCGGATCAGGCGTAAATCCAGCGGTGTCATATCGTTCGCGTTTATTTGCCCCCTGAATGCATTACTATGCTGTGCAGTTTCTCTAGAACCATTGAAGCTGTCTGGGTTCTGATCATGGTGCTGGAACGACACAATGCTCATTTCAGCGGAGCTACTTCTAAAAGTAGTGTTGCTTGCATATGTCATGAGACTGGCTGGTATTTGTTGTTGCCACGTGCTTCTACCACTGTCATCTGCAAGGCATTATAATGACTAAAGTTTGCAGGCATTGAGAACTGTGTCACTAGTGCAAATATCTACTGCATACAATGTTCAGCTAAGATACATTTTCAGTGTATTTCATTGTTAAAATGTTAAACATAGATACATGTAATGACTCTTATCTGAGTATCCGTAAGAAAGATGTATGAAGGTTTAGGTGTCGACCGCCTACGCAACATATTGCAGTGGGGTGTAATTACAACATCCTTCAAGCTTAGCTGTTGTCTTTTCGTTTGTGGTTTCAGTATAGCAAGTGTTCTAACACAATTCGGTACTATAATGACATTACATTGTTCATCTTAGTTTTCGGACACCTCCAACTTAAACCTCCATATTCAACTCCATATTTCTTTTACTTTCAGACGGTACGTGTAATAGAGAATTACCGGAGAACAATTTCTGAAACCTATTCATTGATATTTGAACCATTTTAAACCCATTTAGCAAAATTTTATTAGTGATCTTCTTAGATCTTTATTTTGGGATCACTCATACGAAATAATTGTAAAGCTGATCGACGGATTGAAATTCGAAAAGTAAATTAAAAATCAAAATATACAGAGCGGAAAAGGATTTGTGCCATCTTGTTGCTGTATATTCTGACAATCTTGAACGCACTTTAGGAGCATACATGGTCAGACAATTGGTTTCTGGAGATATCTTACTGTACATAATTATATGCAACGGAAAACGAAAAGTTGTCAACTCTCTGGTGATCATATATTTTGACAAAACTTGGTACATGGTCACATAACAGCCATTTTTGTGACACTGTTTCTGTTTTGACACGTATTTCCTAAACACTTATCATATATTGTAAAATTACTGAAAATGTGACCAACTGTGATAGAGGGAAAAGATAATTTTATTAAAATATTTCGAAAACTCGTTAATTCGGTAACCGTAAAAATTAGAATTTTGCATGGAAGTTGCAACAACTTGCTGTAGGACAAGAGTGGAAAATTTGGATTTTTTTCAGTTGTTTGTGAGGAGATGATGTTTGAAATAAATTTTGAGGACGGACGAATATAGGCGATCATAGAAGGAAAACATGAACACATTGGTCTATGTGAGCTTAAACGTATTTGTATTTCTAAAATAGCTATGCTACAAAACGTTTACCTTCAACTTCCCTCGGCTCTTGCTTGACAACCATTATCCGATCAGGCAAGTCCACTCTATGTTCCAAGAGAGAATGTGGAGTGATTTCGGCTAGACACCTGTCAAGTTTGCTTTTTTCACATGTCACAAGAACGTTTAGCTGTCCCGCCGTGACTGCAGAATATAAATGGTCAAACATGCTGTACCATTTATAGACCTCATACTCGTCATATCTGTACCGCCCTGCGAATTCATCAATGATAACCAGGCAAGTTTTCTGGAAGTCAATGCTCTTAACATCGTTTGGCTCTGTTAGCAGTAAACACTGTGAAGGCAGGTAAGATGATGCCAACGCAACTGCTGCTGATGTTTTCCCACTCTTTTTAGGACCTGTTATAACAATGACTTTGTTTGCCTTGAACTTATCTTTTGCTGCTTTAAAAACGCTTGCATCGACCGGCTTGCTGGTGATACTGTGCTGGCGAAGAAAGTTGTCCGTCAACACTTTAAAACATAAAAAATGACAGTATTACAATGTAGTTTCAAAACCATGGTTGACATACCAAAAGTCTTAGAAAGGTTGCGCTGGGACAAACATTTTCATCTCCTGTGTAACCCTTAACAACACGTTTGGAAATGCCTTGATACAGAGCTTGGTTTTGCGCAAGACATATTGCTTTTCTCTTGCAAGCAATTTGAAATTCAGAAATAAGTATTTTTAAATTAAAAATATCTCGGTGTACACTAATATAGAAGCAAAGTAAAATGTTAGAAATCAAAGTGTGACCTTAACACTTGGTGTATCCGCGTGGGTGTTTTAAATGACTTACGTCCTGTTGCTTATTTTGAAAATTGATCCATTCATGTTCAAGCTATATCACGTAAACGGAAGAACGGAAAAACTGTCTGATGCAGTTATACAATCCTGAAATCTACTAAACGATCTCGGACCGGTAGGTGACTAGCAAACCTGCTGCATGTTTTACGTACCTCGCAAGTTACACGTAACTTGTGTAGAAGATTTTATATTGCGTACATGGTCACAATCTGAAATTGACACGAAAAAATGATTTTTGTTCATGTTGAATATCCATTGGAGTTAAAAAATCTTTTTTTCTAAAATGGTATCATGTACATGTAACTGACAGAGAAAGTATCTGGCAATAATGGTAAACAGGTTTCTGAAACTGAAGCTTGAAACTGAAGCTGGCAGACACACGAGGTTATAAAGTGGATTTTCGTTTATGTTTATAATACAACCGAAAATAAAACCAAACAGACTTTTGTTTAAAACCCTATCAAAATGTGGACAAATATAGTATTTGGTATAAACAAAATGAATAAGTTAAAAAAAACCTTACTTGCGGTAAGATCAGCCGGTTTTTCTGCGGATGTTGTGTCAAATACCTTGATAACCTCATCTAGGATATCATGATCGTGTAACTGCTTGCATTCTGTCAGTATTGTGAAGTCTGTTACTAAAATGATGTCTATTCTTTTCCCATTGTCTCCATTAGCTGTATGCTTCATGCTTTTGAAAATGTCAATCATACTTTTGGCCTTAGTTTCATCATACGCAACACTACCAAAAGGATCTTTGCAGAGAACAAAATCAACATCATCTGGGTCAATATGGCGCCAGTCAGACGACTTCTGCATTTCCACACACCGTTTGTAATTGTAATCCATTCCAGTTACGGCTGCAAGGACTGTTTCAAAGTAACGACTATCGTAGCTTCCTGTTACAACGACAAAGTGTTTATCTCGTAACGTCGTTCGGATGTCTGCAACCTCTGCGGGAGAATTGAAGTTGTCGGGTAACTCTTTAATTGTTGATTCAAAGCATGCTGAGATAAAAAAAAACAGTTTACAATTGGAAATGACCTTTTACATAAGTATTAAGAAAAATATAATTCTAGTGCAATATCTTTTACAAGTTACCTAAAAATGATGTCAAACTTTATTAGTTACCACAGTTTGAAGGATATAAGTCGAACAACTTCAAATGAAGAAGAGATCAATATAATATATTCGTGAATGAAGTATTATTTTGTCCGTATATAGTCTAAATAATACTGACTAAACATAGTTTCGTGGTCATACGAACTGAAAAGCTTGCACAAACGGTAAAGGTTGTTACCAGGCATATCATGTACATGTATTTGGTTCTTTGTCTGTATTAAAGATTCTAGAAAATAGTAGAACATTTTAGATGTGTTACATTGTAAATGTGAAAAAATGAAATCAATGTTCATACTATATACAGTGTTGAAAACACTACTGTAAACTATTACTACAACTTCAATCATAATTATCTATAACTTTATAATCAAGATTTCCAATCTGACAATACTACAGTATTCATATTACAATAGCAAGTCAAAGAAAGCAAAATGTAATAGAATAATTACACCGATGAGGTTAGCTGAAATTAAAGATAGCCGGAACACGCAATACATGTATGAAATTTCATTTACCGAAGTTTGACAAACGGGCCAGTTTCGTAGTTCTGGTACGGGGAATCCACCAATCATGGTTATATCATGACGAATTGACACAAAAGGTGATACAGTTCTTCTTAATTTAGATTTATTATACACCCAACCGATCCTGGGATTTCTGCCCGGATAAACTTACCAAGACTCCTGACATGCGCAGGTTTAAAAAACATATGCATGTACAAGGGAATCGAAGTACCAGACCCTTGCTCTTTTACGAATAGATCACTTAAGAACCCTTGGTTCTTTTACATGCCCCGTGTATAGCATCGATACACGTGCGACTATACTTCTATGTTTCTAACAAGTTCATCTCTAGATGGGTGGGAAACACTGATAATGGCTATATTCAGAGTTGTCACTCGAACTCCACCTCGACCCATACTCGGGAAAGACTTCCTTAAGGGAGGCTCAAGGACGCCTCAAGTAAGGTACACTCGAGTGACTAATTGGTATTCATAGTCAAAAGTCATCCTCGACTTTCTCGAGGAAGGTTGAGGCATTGCAGTTTAAATAATTGTGCAATCAGATACGATTCCGTTTCCCGCATCTTCAAGAAGTAAGATTTTAATCAACGATGGTGGAGGGATTTTAACAGAAAGGATGGGGAGGTTACTAAAATATATACTAATTTATACTTAACAAACAAATAAAGAATCGTTTTTTTTAAAGTTAATTTTCGTTTACGTAATAATATGATCTGATTTGAAAATAACAATGTTCTTGGTTGTTACTTCATTAGTCACTACATTATACATTTATAAAGTATGAGAAAGCATAAATTGAATGTGTCGCTCTACTGACGCCATTTGCAAGATCACTGTTTTACGTGTGTACTCTGGCTAAGGCTAGGCATTGGTGCTTTATAAAAAATACCAATGCACATTGATTGTTTTAAAACAAATACTTAAAAAAATATCATTAAGGCTTGTCTTATGAGATCAGTACCTGGCCCTACCAGAAAAGTGTTTGTTTCATTGCAACTGTTTCACTGTATATTATTTTCTTATTCAAGGTTTTGTCTGTCAAGACATTCAAATTATATGTAATTTACCCTTTGATTTTTTGTTGAGTATATTTTAGCTCGATTGCGCAACACGTTCTCTTAACTTATAGTAATCGCTCTCGAGACACCATACTTGGTCGAACCAATCAATTGTCAGAGAGAGTTAGAGATTTTCATGTCTGGTACACAGTTGCAGCTGGATAAACTGAGACACCTGCGGCATAAAATGTTTTGGTCTAGGACATCTGTCAAGTGGCCTAACTGGGAATTGAACCCGGAACCTTTAAGTTGCGAATCGAATGTCGCAATCACTGCACCAATGAGGTCCACACAGTTAGAGAGTAAAGAGCAAAGGTGTGTGTCTTTCAGGGCGGAGTGAGTTTGGGGCGAGGCGGCAAAAACATTTAATACCGTACAGTGAAAACCTTTGCTAATATATACAATTTAGCAAGATGCAACTTTGAAATCAGAGAAATAAAACAGAGGGATATAATTATACTATTGTATCCTGATCGTACATGTTATATTTCATGTTAAAATACAGTATCCTGGTCTGACTCGGCGGGGAGGGGGAGAACCAACCTGACCCCCATTCCTACGCCTATTTTTTTTCTCTAGTCCATTTGAAGCGTAAACGTCTCCTGGCACCACAACTGTCCCACTTTTTAGGGCGATATAGTCTGCGCAATTTATTTAGGGTGAGTTTTTGCTTATGTTTTATTGCCCAAGTTTTATTTCGTTTTTTAAGTACTATATAATATTAAGAAGAATTCCACATCATTAAAATCATCTAGGGGTTGCCTCTTTCCCTTAAAACTATCCATTGCAAACGAACCTTTTCGACGTTATCTAGTTCCTGCAATTCGTCCATTTCTCACTGGAGTCGTATTCAAAATGACACATTGAGTGCAGCTCGAGGAACCGCTTTCGCTCCTCGAAAAATCTGTCCTTACTCGAGGTTACTCGACCCTTCATTACGTTTATGAATACAAATCGCTCCTCACTGGAGGAAATGCATCGACCGTTAGCCGATTAAAGGTAATTATCTATTCGAGTTTGAGTCGAGGAACGTTTCTGAATATAGCCATAAGTGTTTTTGAAATTTCCAGTGCCCCGGCCGGTAGTAGAATCGGGGACCTCCCGAGCATCACCCCATTACAGTTCTACGATTTATTTGCGACTGACTCTGAACAAAGCCAGCACCAAAACTAATGATGGAAGTCTTACCCATGCGCATTAATTAGTGTGCAGCTCAATGTGTAAAAGTGACCACTTACTTCCAGTACTTATTCGGATACTAGACACAAAGAAATAATTACACTTTTTAAAACACTTTGATTTTATCTAAGAAAGAATGAAACGCGGCAATATATATGTGTATTTTAATAACACATGTTTTCACTTTCTTTAAGCGAATGACTCTCTATTCTCTATCAATATGTCTTATATCAAGTAAATCTGTATCATGGTTTTTGAATTATGTTTTTTACACGCATGTTATCATACTGTAAAGGGAACTTAAAATGAGGCAGCAAGAGTTATGGTTCTTAGTCACTGTGCTCACTGTCAATGTCCTCTACCACTGCGTGGGTACACTCTGTACTGCTTATTACATAAAATACCAAATGGGGTAATCTTGGTTACTTCATTTCATCTGAATGACCTCTACCAATATGTAAAGTATCAACTCAATCCCTTCAATAATTAAGTTATGCTCAGGACAAGTACTCGTACGGTCGGACAGACGCATGCTCACATTTAATGTGCATTTTGGAACAAATAAATCAGAAAATGACAAAAGTATGCTACACAACGTCGATCCGAGCATTTAATTTTGTGTAAAATATCGAGCTATATACATTTGTACAAAAATCATATGACAGCTACCGGTGTTTTACAAAATCACGAGTTTATTTACTGTTTAGAAACCCAAATATCCAAGAAACATGTCCTTTTAATGTTTCACATCTTGAACAACATTTCTTAATCAGTATTAACATCTTTTGTTTCAAAATGTCTTCTACAATTTTGTTTTTGGCAACAAAATTCAAAGTTTGCAGACCAAGTTAACGTTAAGTTCAAGATCATTTCAGCACATTAATCTTTGGTGATATTCAATAGATCGCTTTTAAACAGTGACCGCTTTCTTTCCGCCAAATTGACTTGGCCGCATATTGTTGACAGTTTTTTTAATGTTTAAGGAACTGTTGTTCCAAGAGGTTTAAGCATCGATTAGATAAAAAGAACAAGAGGGCCACGATGGCCCTATAACGGGAGACAACAAAAGGTCGCAGATAACAAAGTAACAGTAAAGTACATTGTAGCTCTAAATCTAAAATGTAGGTCAAAAGGACAGGCCAGTTTTGATCTACAGGCAAAGTTAGAACAGTTAGGACAATGCTACATACCAAATATCTAAGCTCTAGATATTGCAATTATGGAGAAAAATGTATTTCCTTCCTGTGAGCCCTGGGACGGGGCTAATTTTGACCCAATGTGAATTATTTGAACGATCTTAGTAGAAACCAACTAAAAAACGCTAAAAAACGAATGAAGACCACCAAATAAAGTTACACACCAAATATCTAAGCTCTAGACCTTACAGTTGCTTACAAGGTGTTATTTTACCGCTATATATTAATGACGTCCTAGATGGCGCCAATTTTGATCCCAGGGGCATAATTTAACAATCTTGATAGAGATGCTAGAAACCAAATAAGTAAGCTCTAAGATTTAAAAATGTGTTTCCTATTTGTTGCAATGACAAAGTTCTGCTTCCATGAACATCCCTGCCACTTTTCTTCAACAAAGGCCTAGTGGTTTTAGAGGAGATGTCGTTTGAAGAAAGTGATGGCGGAGGTACGTACGAAATACAGCGTACGCCGGACTGTGAGTGGTCACAATTGCTCACCCTTGTGGGCGTGCAATATTTCTAAATACAATCAAACATCACGTCCTTGTATTAGTGGGTTGACACTAAGTGGATCGATAAATGTATATGGACGTACAATGCTAAATTTACTGTCAACAGTTGTTTAAAACTCTTTTGCGTAAACAGCTTAACTTAAGAGAACAAAGCTTGAACACCTCTCCCTTTACTTTGAATAATCATAACTTAAAAATTGAGTTGAGAATAACGAAGGCAGGGTAAAATTGCTCTGTCTTGTCATCGAACTTCATAAGAAAATATTGTATTAATTGAAAATTAAACAAAACATAATTATTTACCAACCTTGTAGTTGCTTCAGAATATTATCAACAGATTTGAATCTTTTGTTCTTGTCCCCTGAAAAAAAACAAAGTTACAATCATAGGAAAGAGTTACTAATGGTCTTTCAGATAATAAAGTATTCCGATCTAGACCCAAACACCCTGACTTTCTGAGTTTAATTGCCTATAGTAACATACTGTATGAAATTTGTATTGAACTAGCTTACCGTCTCCGTTTGGGCCAGGTTTTTGGACAGTTACTTGCTGTAGAATTGAGGTTGTTAATCTCGTATTTGATTCTACGTCATCAAGTTTATTTTTCAAATCCGTTACTGTGTTGGACAGTTCAGCCATTTGTTTGACCGTTTCTTCATTCCACAGTCGTAAACATTCAACAACATCTGGAAGGCGATTCTTTTTAATTTCATCAATCTTCGTTTTAAGGGCTATTTGATCAGCACTGCTAAACACATTAAGTGCTAAACTCATGACTGCAGATTCGAGGCGTCCCCAGTGACTACTAAAGTCACTGTTTGATATGTTAGCAGTGTTTGAGATATGCTGTAGCGTGTTTCTGATCTCACGGATTTCCCTCATCGCTAATTCTACTAATGGCTGAATCTGTGTCGGAAACAAGTTCTTTACTAAGGTAACAAGCAAAGTAACGTCCCATTTGGATTCATTAGCGGTGCCATTACTAGGAAAGAGCATGTCAAACTGATCATTTCTAATAACTTTCTTTATCTTCAGCTGTAAGATATCTGCCTTTCTACGGGTAAGATAGGCGTTAAGATTTGCGTAAGAGGACCCTGCATCTTTCTTGGCAAGCTGTATGAAGAATTCTCTCATAACCTCTGGACAAATGTTCACCACAAAACAGACGAGCCGGAAGTAATTGTCAGCAGCCATCTGTATGATAAAAATAATTAATTTTGTAAATATTGGTCTACTTTTGATAGCCTCCAAAGAACATGTATTAAATAGACTGTTTAAACAATCGAGAGCAAAATCATGAATACATGTGTCTTTTTCTGTAAGTTTGTTCGTGTAATCAATGAGAAAGAAAATTAGACATGTACATGTCTTTTATTCAGAAATTTTAATTAGTGTTTTGATTGTTTACAATTTTGTGATATTTTTGTTATTTTCTACTTTGATTGTAAAATTATATTCTTTCCATGAAAGACATGTCGATTCTTTACTACATAAACATTTGCGCATTTAGTCTCAGCATTGAAAAAACGGCCCCAGAGATTTGAAAACCGCTATGGATTAAAAACAAAATAAATCGTCTTTTCAAATAAAAAATTATAGATTACCGGCTTACTTTCAAGCAACTAATACAAACTTGCGAAACGTTAACGTTAACGTAAATTCTAATATGCCTATGGTATATTTCTATAGTCAATTCGAGTGCATTAATATGATTAAAGCACTCGGAAAAGAAGG
>JAUMHA010254035.1:0-15246 GCA_032359765.1 Saxidomus gigantea | reverse complement strand
ATACTGGTAGCGGGAAGAGTTTGGTGTATTGGGTTAAAAGTTATTATTTCCTCTACACTTTTGTACACACACCATTTCCAGCTGGATTTTTACTTGAAAAAAATGCGGATAATGTCACTTTAATATCACAATTTTGTCAAAATCGTAAGTAAGGAAATTAGTCACTTGACAGGTGTTTGTTGGAGATGAAAATGACACGTGGATTTACCACATACATGTACTAATATCAATGGTTCAGCATCAAACTATACATAAGCTCACAAGAGTTTGACATTGAACTTGGAAACAGTACCAGATTTGTTGCAGTTTGTTTTAAACATTTAACCGCGTTATAATTTTAAAATGTATATATCTCTCGGTAATATTTGACCATAGGAATTTTCAATTTGTATTTTCATCCAAATGTTTAAAGAAATAAGTTTAAAAAAAATTAAGTTATGTAAACAGAGCTTTCGTTTTAAGGGTTATAACTTTTAATCTGGTACTGCTTCCATGTAATTTCTGCTGTCTATTTACTTTCTTTTTGCTATACATAGAGCACATATATCAAGTATTTTCTAACACTTTGAACGAATAAGATAGTTGCTTTTAAATAAAATCAAGTTATGGACTTTTATGTCATGGGTCACAATTTTCTGAAATCATTCTGAAAGATTTTATGTACACACAGAAAGGTCAAATTTTAATTAAACATTTTACCTCAAGGAAGTTACAAATAGCTAATTAGTAAATAAACAGCAACTGTGACTGGAATCATGAAAGATGAGTTGTTAGAAGATGAAGAGACAGGTTAGGACGACTATGAGAGGACACAGTTATCTAGCTATATAACAAGAGGTCAGGGTTGTTGTACAAAGCAACCTAATTGAGGATTCTATATTCGCTTGTTAGTTAGCTATACTATGGAGGCACTTAATATAATTTCTTGTACTTAACTGTTGTAGAAGATATATGTCAATAGATGTATTGTAAAAAATTAAAGATTTAAATGTACATTTTATGCATTTGTCTACACCAAAAATGAAACTGGCAACATTGCCAAATTAATAAAGATACACGGATGACCAAACCATGGTAGCAGACATCATACACTTTTTGAATCTACTCATAATCTTTTTGAATTTTCTTAACAAAAGAATGGTGTCGAAATAATAATGATCTGACTGACTAAAATGAAGGTTATGGATTTGAGAGACCACACCTTTACGAAAGGCAGTAAATTGCGACGCAGTTTGAAGCTCGTATAGAAACTGAAAATCAGTCATAAGCTAAATCAAAAGACACAGGAAAGAAAAGAAAACCTATACATAATAAGCACCACAAAGTCCACAGAGAAAGATATGCCATAGTTGATGAATTAAAGACGGAAATTAAACAAAAACACCATCAAACACCACTAAAATGTACCGCTGTAATGGTGATGTAAAAATAGAAGAGCACAGAGCCTGAAGTGAACGTAGTTCTTTCTGATATAAGTGTACCACGAGAAAGACAGATAAGTATCAGAAGAACAGTTTAGAATTAGGAAATATAGAACAGTTGCATTAAGTTTCAGTGTTACAGTGCAACAAAAGGCCTTGTTAACATCTAGAAATTTATCGGGGATGGGCACACAGAAGATATGGAGTGAAGATCATTATCACAAACTTATACAAGTATTTGAAGTAGGGTGAGAGAACGTATATTAAATGCCTCCAAATTAAAGACTAAATGTGATACTTGTTTGACACTAGATTTCTAACAGTTCCTACATAAAATGCGCTGTTTCAAAGCTTTGGTGGATTGACCTAATGATATCTAATAGCGGAGGTTACCATATGTACCGAACAGCAGACTGCGGTGTTTATAATCTGCCAAGTTTTGTATGTTTTTGATAAAGTAGCTTCTAAACACGAAGCAATAGAAAATCTTCGAACGCAATATTCTATTTCTGATACATATAAGATGCTCATAGTACATAGTAATTGTAAATGACAAAATGAAAAGAAAATATTCTCAATTTCAATAAAAATTAATAAAACACTTGGCAGATTCTTTCTCTCCAGCACATTTGAATTACATGTGTATCACGTGACTGAAATAACAGAAAATAGTTAATGCATGCATCAGCAGTCTTACCAGTGGTCACCGGGGGCGTTTTGCTGAAATCTTAAATAAAACAGGAAAAACAGATGCTACGTTATCTTTAAAAAAAATTTCAACAGAACTTTATATGATGTCTATGTTCATACAGTTAAAAATACATGTGTACTGTAAGTAAAATATGCAAATATAAAAACTGCTCAAATATAAATCATTTATGATATAAAAATTGGAAAAATATGCAGTAACGAAAACATGTGCGTTGATATTAAAGTGTAAAATTATGCAAAATACGCACATCATAATAACAGTGAGTTGCTGTATGAAAATAACGTAAATATTAGGAATGTGCTATTGTTTAAGCTAGTGAGCTACAACTAAGAGTGTTATGTTGCATAAAAAGCACCCGTTATGTATCGACTGCTCACAAGCGCATTGTCAGGAAGTTAGCCACTGATGATTTTAATGATTGAATTTGAGTGCAAAAGTAATTTGAATCTATTGATTACTATAGATGTAGTTTAATCCTTTGGAACTTTATTTCTAATTTATGAGAAAATATAAATCACACTATTTGTAGGTAATTGGACAAGTGAAACAACGAAAATGTGTTATAAGAATTTATATGTCAACGTTTCAAACGGTATAAGGTGTGATAATAATTAGTAAATCTAAATCTGTATCAGAGTGAATGGAAATGTATTTTCTTGTTTTTTATTCTTCATCATCCACTTTGTAATGTCTCTAGCTTAAACTGATTCATATTACATATATATAGATTTAAATATTTTCATCACTAATCAACTAGCCTTAATAACCGTTCATTAAAAAAGTTGATCAATACACTCAAAATTAACGGTGGAATAGAGTCTACGATATCTTTCACCACCTTCTCTCGAAAGGCAGTGCTCTGTATGCGTTACACACTGTTGGAGGAGGAAGACAAACTCTCACAAAATGCTACCCATTATAATAGACCTAGTTTATTGAAGCACAGACTTCTTGATAATACTTTTTGTATTCTTATTTTCGATAAATGCCGTACTAGTTTATCAGAAAAGAGTATGTTGGAACTCTTGGTCACCACAACTATTTTTTCCAATAATTCTTCATATCGCGTTTTCTGTACGAGCAAATGATATATTGATTCTGACAAATTCAATTATATCTGGCGTGCTTTTTGGCATTGGCCGCGTCATCATGGGAAGCACGTTATGGACTAAAATGAGTACATCAAAACATTTTATCGCGTGTAACATGCTACTATAATAGCCATTCTGAAGACAGAATATGATGAACAGGCATCAATTATATACTCATACACGAACAAATTTAGTGAGTTTTATTACGGAGAGGTCGAATATATTTAGTAGTCTTTCTAGACCATAAAAGTAACATTTTATGCTAGATATAGGGATTGAGTATTGGTATATCTTATTCTAGCATTAAGCATCAAGGGATATCCACAAATATGTGACGGAAACAATAATAGTCCATTAGTGTATACCGCCGAGGAAACCAAATTCATTTTCGGTTTTGTTGTGTTCATTTTTTTATGTAAAAGGCTGGTATATATAAATGATCTTAAAGCTGTGCGAGTTATAAAATATCTTATTAGTCCATTAGATACGAAGATTTAATCCATTATTTCTTTGAAAGACATTTTTAGTCAGCCCGACTTAAGCTTGACACACTGCTTAAGTTTAGGCGAGGCATTGGTATTCATCCGTGCGTTGACGCTACTTACGTATTTGCCATCCCTCTAAGTTAACGAGTTCACTAAAAACTTTGCGTTTACATCTGTTGCCTCAATAAAACATACAAACGTAATAAGTGACTTCAACAAGAAAAGTTTTAAATATCTCGCTTTTATTCACATTTTTGATGTGCATATTCCAGAATTTTCCTTCATCTGATAATAATGGTGACCAATCCAATAGGTTTATATAAGAGATGGGCCTTACGGTGATAGTGTTTGTACATGTAACACCTTTTACCCGTCAGACAACGGGTTCCGTGTTAAAGTCTTAGCCAAGTTACCGTTTCCTTGACACAGTTTTGTTTCACGCCGAAGGTTACTTGCTGAAAAAGAGGATCACAGGGTCCTTATTTCCAGTATTTCAACGTCAGTGCAATATTGTTTACTACGGGTGTTAACACTCAAAAGCAAACATGACGTATACAAAGGTAGATACTTTAAAGTTACAAGAAACAAAACTGTGTAAAAAAACTTCTTTTAGCGTACATTTAACTGAAACAGAACAATGCAAAGAAGACACGGTAGTAGAGTGAAAATTGACATACCACTAGTTGCGTTGTCTGTCGACAAGTTTAAGAGTGATACGTAGCTAATGAATAATTCAAACTTTGCTGTACGCTTTAATTGCACCTGACTTTACCGACATCGACATTTCTGACAAACATTTCATGATTATTACATACTAATATATGTACAGTTCAGAAATTTAAAATTATGTGTACCCATGACCAGAACCAGGAATACACAGATAGCAAAACTCCATTTAAAAAGTGGTTGTTAAGGAAAGTTTTCAATTGTTTAATAAATAGTGTCGCTTAAATTGCGTGAGTGATGAGTGTTGAAATACAATTTACGTTCATTCTTTTGATTTTCACAATCTGATTTTTATTTATAATTAAAGATAATAGGAAACAATTTATTTACGAACAAGTTTCAAAATTGTATAAAATACCCGTATTACCATATCTCACGTCTATAATGCAGACATAAATACTGGTATTTTCCACAAGGAGACAGTCATATTATTTATTGTCTGATCATAGAATAAAGTAGGAAGTGTTATACACCAAGTCTCGCTTACCAAAATGTAAAGGGCGATTGTCACAGTGTTATATCTCGCCCTAACAATATCAACATGAATTATTCCCTTAAGATTTTTTATTGCCTTATGACTTCAGAAGACGGTTGAAAATTAAAAACGTTTGAATAAGATAAGGAAACTTCAGCTTTATTCTTTGTCTGTTTGAAAACATGATATTGATTCTGCCAAAGTTAATCAGTTTTGATGTGTTTTATGGCGATAAGTTACAGAAACTCTTCCTATATGCAATTACTGGCGGTCTCCGATGTAATCAACTTGTTATTTCTTCTGCGTTTTTCCGACAGCTCTATGCACATTGACTCTTTCTATCGAGTAGGAAATTTGAAGGGAAAGTATACCGAAACTTTAACAGATAATATTTCTGTAAACAAAGAGTTCGTTCATTATAAGACGAGACATATATATTTTATATAAAAGGGAAGACATGAAGGGATTAATTAAGCTATTGATACTGATTTCTTGCACTAACGTATTTTTATGTCAACTTGCGATGATGTCCCTCACAGTTTAACCAAGATTGGTTGACAATACTGCGATTATCTCGAATAAATTGTAATAGTGATACAAGAATAAATAAAGTTCACACTTAAATCAAGCATTGAAAATTAACGCTAGAAGTCATCGCTAATACATTATTACTACAACCTAGTAGAAAAATGTGTAACTACACTAAGCAAAAACAAAGTGCATTCGAAATGTCCTGATATTGTCATTTTACCCTACCATGCATTTGAAACTAAAACTGAACTTGAACAAGTCTGGTATTGATTAGTATTTTTTAAAACATTTATGAGAGTTATGTACGGATTTTATTGGTCTGTGCATCCATCCGCCAGTAACAATCAAATACAATTCCAGTAATAAAGCATCTTAGATTTTCAACTCTGGCCAAGAACACCACTTTATTGTTTTAGCAGAGATAACAGTATATATCTTTTCAAGATCTGTAGCCTTATAAATGCGTTTATGCTAGCAAGACATGTTTGGCTTTCTATAGAGTCAACATTTATGATACGGAACATGATGAATGTTTATGGTATTTATATGAATGTCGATATCCCCTGAATACTGAAAAATCAGACATCTGAGGCAAATGTTGACAATTTAGACAACATTGAAAACGGGTTTGGACACATTTGTCCCAGGTTTGAAAATTTTTCAGTTTTCCCTCGTTCGCTTACAGGCCCATATGGAATTTGTTTTTTGACCTCGTGCGTATAAACTTTCATAGACAAAAAGTAGACATGTCGTGTTCAAACCAAATTATATTAACATCCTCATAGAAGGCTTAAAAGACACAGAAAGAAAAAGTATATGCGCTAGTTTTCAGACAGGATGACCCCAGCGCGTGATCCATGTAGATGAATTATTCATTAAATATTTGGTCATTTTTATGTTACTTTCTATTTCACCTTTGGACAACACGATTTTTTACAAAAACGTATCTTCCTTCTCCAACGGTTCAGGCAAACACTAAATTACGCTGGCAACGCATGTCTGGTCTGCACACTCATACATATCGTTGGCCACTGGGATTTGACATAATTCTTGGATAAATAAAAAATAATATTTAGACAAAACTGACTGCATTTTGTAATCAGATAAAACAAAACTCCCTAACTTTTCAAATTGTGTTAGGTACCAGTATGCATTGCAGAAATTCCAGGGTCGATCGGGACTATAAACAATCTAAAGGAAGAAAGGAAGAAATCCAACGTTCGGGATATATGGCAAATATTGTTGAGAAATGGCGAGATGCTTCCAATATCAAATAAGAGACTCTTCATCGGCTTCCTATCAAAATTACTTTAATTTGTAAAGCTTGATAAAACATTGCCCTTAATTCAATCTTCGTTTTTTTTTAACAATCAGCTCTTTAATTAACGAAAGTAAGTCTATATTTTACATCAAAACTTTACTAAGAAGCCAGCATGTTTTAAACATTTCAATGATTTTCATATTTGCATTCTGACAGATATCGGTTTCTTTAGAAATTCGAAATGAATGTACTGGCATTTAAAGATCACTGTCTCATAAGTCATTAGATGGGTGATATATATGCATAGATCACAGTGCAATAATTTTATATTTAACATATACAGAACTATCTCTGCCAACCTTCGCATATATCCACATTCTTTGTTTGACATTTAGATATAGAAAATGTTCAAACTGATTGAATTATCTGAATAAACTGTTTAACCCTTTGCAAAGATTAAGCAGGCCAAGCATGTGGACGACATTGTAATTTGGGCTCGTCGTACAAGTTTCCAATATGAACGTTTCTTTTTCCATTTTCTTATTACATGTATAAACAAATACGAAATGCATAAACCATATCATTATATAATATAACGTCGACACAAATCTAATCGCACACTATGCGTTTAGTAGAATATTCGTTTATGGAGGAGAGCTGTAAGAAAGTAACATTCTTCAATTTACTTAAGTGTTGGATCAGTAGGTTTTTAATCAAATAAGCAGCCAAACGTAAAACGAAAGGTATCTTCAAATACCAAATTATCGATCCTACATATTGAATCTACCAGGAAGGTGAACATTCGATGTCCAAAGAGCTCATATCATTTTCTATACTGAAAACCTAATGATAGGATAATACAACCCTAGGTTTACTGTGCCATATACTTTCTTGTGTTATTCAAACTCAAAAGGTCTATAAGATTTCACTGTACTGTTTTATTCTTCTTCAATCAGTTGTAAAGTCGGTTGATATAATTTTAATTTGATTCTTTTATTTCTGCAATCTAGAGTGATCTAAAGGTGGAAAAGTTGATATAAACTTCAAAACAAATCATAACATAGTAAATACCCCACGAAGGGCTATCAAATGGAAGCATAGGTTCAAGTACAACATTTATATTCTTTAGTCACCCACTAAGATTTTTCGTTTTAACACACGCGGCAAAAATGGATGTAAATAAAGCTAGTTATGGTGTTATTCTATATAATATCTTGGGATGTAGATAATGATGGAGTCTGAACTTTAAATAAATGTCATTGATCACCGAGAAACTTTAACATACATGTATGAATTTTGCTGACCGACGACTGTGTCGCAACACATTTGTCACTTCTTTTTGGGGTTTTCACGGAAAGTTCTGTCAAATAAAAGGCATATGTTTTACTATGACACAACTAAGCAACAGAACAAATTTTCGGTATCAGCACCGGATTACACCTTTAAATGGAAACAATAGTTAAACAGCTTATTTACGAACATAAAAGAGTTTTAAAATTCAAAGAAATAGTGCTATTTACATAGATCATGCAGCCATAAATGCTGGATTTTCCACAGGATCTCATATTATTTATTGCCTGAGCATAAAAGAAAGTAGGAAATGCTATATGTTAAAAGCCTGGTTAACCAAAGTGTGAAAGGTAGTTGTTACATGATCATACCTCTCCCTTATATTTCAGAAGTTAAAGTTAGGAAATAAAATGCGCTTTAGTAAAGATGAGGAAACTTCTAATATATCCTCTTTGTCTGTTTGAAAACATTATATTGATTATGCCAAAGTTAATCAGTTTTGATGTGTTTTATGGCGATAAGTTACAGAATTTCTTCCTATATGCAATTACTGACGATCTCAGATGTAATCAACTTGTTATTTTTTCTTCGTTTTTCCGATAGATCTATGGACATTGACACTTTGAACTACGTAGGAAATGTCTAAGGAAAATATACCGGAAATTAAAACAGATTTATTACTGTTTTTACGTGTTTTTGTAAACAAAAAAAAAGTAAATAGCATTAATCATGTGATTGACCATTAAATTGTTGAGACATCATCTTCAAGTAAGAAAACAAAATAAAAAAGAGAATAAATGAATATATACTTATAATGACTTCTTGCACTGAAATCGTTTTGAATGTAATCATTATTCATGTTACCCACAGTTTATAAAGATTGAAAGTTTCTACTGATATTCATTTAAATAAATTTTTAACATTTGAAATGACTTAGCACCGAAGTAATTAATGAAGGCAAAGATACAATAATAAAAGTGTTTTTCTATTTTGTTTGAATATTGTAGAATATCAAGAAATGAACGATACACTCGATAAGCGTTCCAGTACTATAATCAGATTATACATGAAAAGATTAATTTACATTATGTATTATATGTAAGCTTGCAAAAGTAAACTTGTTTTGAAATGTAAAGCAGAACACTAAGAATATAATTAAAATAGTGACTTAATAATAAATACTTTTCAAACTTAAATCAATGAACGTTGACTTAATAATAAATAATTTTCAAACTTAAATCAATGAAAGTTATTCATTACTAAAGTATAAAAGATGCATGCTATAACTAAATAAAACAAATGCAGCTCATCAAATCATTATTTTACAGCTTTAATTTGCATTTGAAACTAAATTTGAAAAAACTTGGTCAGATACTTCAGACCGAACATCGATTACTACAATAAAGAAAGACATGTCCGGTTTTCGTTGTTCTACGCTATCAGTCAATAACAATCAAATGAAACTCTAGAAATATGGCATCTGTGAGCATTCAAAGGGCCTATCAAACAGTCTAGGCCGGTAGAAATCCTATTTGTTGTCATTATTCGTCTGGCGGATAAAGAATAATGTGTTTACTTCTGACACGCGTTCTTGACTTTCAAGAAATATTGAGTTCTATGATGTACTATTGAAATATCTCTGACCAAACAGTATTAGTTTCTTCCGTGAGCATGCGGTTCAGATCAAAATATCCGTCACCGACGGTAACTGTTTGGGCATGAACAAGGCTTTGCCGAGTTCCCGCGAAACAGGTACCTTTCCATCTGAATTGCTTTTATGGTTAATTTTACAAATAAGTGATAAAAATGTTTATGGTTCTTGAAGAATTCCTAAACGTTTTACAGAACTATTGAAATACGAACGTACAATTAACTGAGATCAATTATCTAATTGAAGAGAAGGTTGTAATGACATGCTAGAAATGTTGAAAAATCTCTCCACTTTTTTGCAAATCGATATATTCGTATTAGCCGAAGCATTTGCATTTATATTTATGGTGTCGATGAAATCTGCAAATATTGGTAGATTTTGCTGTTCCATAGTTTTGATATATGACAGCACAGTACTTTGGATGATGTATGTCAAAATTCTCTTTTTTCATAAAACAGTTCATGTTTATTCAACCAACCGTTAAGTCCCAGTTAAGCAGACAACATTTACTGTATACAATATGTACAAATATATACATTAAGCATACAGTGACATAATTCTAGCATCAAATGAATAAAACGCGCCAAACTACAGGGTAAAGACTGTATCAGGTTAGAATAAAACACAAATAAACTATTGTCCGGATAATTGAAAGGACGTAACCTATTTCGGGAACGTCTTACTGGTTATTGTTTTACTCGACTTGAACTAAGAAACATATTTTGTGACCTCCGCAAAGTATAAGGATGCGTACAACTTAGACCGAAGTTTGTTGTGTGGAAAGTTCGTGTTTCTGTCTGCAATATTAGTTTATACTAATTTATTTTAGATCAATTGTGAAGAAAGCTTGTAGCTTATCGAGTCACCCTCTAGTCCGCTTCTTGGAAAAAACCAGTACTAGTGTCATATGAGGAGGTACGGCCGTGACCCCAGTGGGGCTCGAACCCGCAAACTCCGGGATAGACGGCAGACACATTAACCTCTACACACCCGCTCCCCTTGTCTGCAATATTGGCAGAATCATTTAGAAAAAAGTCCCGTTTCTGTCTGGTTAATTAAAAGAAACCAGTATGCTATGAAGGAAATACCTAGCTTAATTTGAAAAATATTTTACTGACTATTCTCTTTTGTTGTTGACATTTTGTACCTTAAGCCAAAAAACCGAAAGCGATGGAATTATGTCATATAACAACTGAGAAATTGAAAATATATGTATAAAACACACATGCCGAACGTATCCCCAGCCCAAACTTCGGGTGATTGACTTGTTTACTGACGAAACATTATTTTTATCCCATATTTTTGCAAAGTGATGGTTACTTGAAGAAAAAGAGGCAGGATCGCCAATAATGCAAACTACTATGTTCTAGTATATGAACCTAAATGAATTGGTGCTTACTATTGGCGTAATCACAAATGCAACAGACATTTAAGAATCGAAAAGTAAATACTTTAATAACAAAAATCATATGTATAAAAACTTGAATTATGATACCTTTAGTTGAAGTAAATCCGTTAAAAAGAAAGACACAGAAGCAGAGAGAAAAAATGCACATAATAGAACTTGTGTTTTCTGTCGACGAGTTTAAGGATATTTCATACTTAATAAATAATTCAAGGAACTTTGGTATTGGCTTAAATTGCAGGCGACATTTCTGACATCGACATTTCTTAGAAACAGTTCATGAATATTACATACTGAAATATGTCTACATACTTCCTGCAGAGTTAAAAATTTTGAAATTATGTCAGTACTAAATTGGCATGAGATAAGCATCTCTGGGAAAACACGTCATATTGAATTACTACTTTGAATATAAAATTCCAGTTGTTAAGAAATATTTTCATTTGTAATTAGAACTTATTGTTTATAATTTGGATGGTTTCATTTGGTAGCTGGGGGTAAGAGGCTCGGTTTTTAAATGTGTTAGTTGTAAATGCGATATAGTTGTAAAGTATTGACATGTGAACCGTCCAGTACCTTTATATTGCATCATATTATTATTGTTTGGAGATACGCAATTGATATTTAAATTCTAACATATTATAGTCAGATTGTCTTTAACCTTTTTAAGAGCTCCATACTCATTCAATATATGAACACCATACCATTTCCAACACTTTCATATTTGTATACTGACAGATTCGGGTGACGCTTCAAGTATCTGTTAGGTTTAAGGAAATGAAGATAACCAATGCTTCTACATTTATAAGATTATTACAGATTATTTTCATACAACATTAAACTAAAAAAGAGCTATGAAATTCTTCAAACCTTAAAAAACTGACAGAAACTTATTCAATGTGACGAAAATGTAAGTAATTATTAAAAATATTACACGAAAATATCTCGTAAGTCATTTGCAAAGTAATATGTGATTACATGACATTACGTTTATCAAATGTCTTATTATACAATTTAAGAAAGAGCAGGCGACCCCCTGCCGGGCTTCGTATTCGTTCACACTCTATGTCTAGCATTTAGGTACAGAAGATGGGCAAATTATCCGATGTTTACACAAAGAAACTCTGTTATATAATGGTTAAGCCTTTAGCAAAGTTTGAGTAGAACGATAAATTATGCAACGGCAAAGTAGGCCCAGATACTAGTTTAATCTTTTTATCTGAATAAGAAAACGCCTAAGACTGTCAACAGACTTGTCTCTGTATATCTTAACATTTCGTATTATCATACCTAACGTGATTTTCCCTATATAAAATTCCCATACCGCATCGGTGAACAAAAAATGATGTTACATCCCTGTAAGTCTAAAGATAGATTGATCGACACTTGCAAAAAAAGATGATGTTACCCAAGTAACATCAAGATGTTAAACCCCCTGTAAGTCTAAAAATAGATTATAGCCACTTTCTTAATTCGTAGTTTTTCGGTATAATAAAATAAATATCACATGCACTCAAGTGCATGTGATATTTATATAATAAAACAAATGACATTAAACTTATTAAATTCTCATCTGATAGAAATAGTTGTGTCAACAGAACAGAGAAAAAAGACGTTATATATTGGTGTGAAATACTGCAGAAATGAATATGTGAGTTACAAGACAAGTCTTCAATGGCTTCAGAACAATAGAATGTTTACATGTCTTAGATTAAAGGAGAATCTAGCAATTAGTTTTATTGTTACCATATCACTTTCTTATTATTCTAAAAAAATAAAAGTATGACTTTTTATTGTAGTGTTATATTCTGCTTAAATCAATCGTAAAGTCGGTCAAATACGATTGACTTTGATTTGTTTGATTTTCACAATCTGACTGTCAGGAAAACAGCTTATTTACGAACAAAAAAAGAGTTGCACACTTAGGAGAAATACCACTATTATCGTAAATATCACGTCTAAAATGCAGACGTAAATACTGATAATTCCACGGGAGAACATATTATTTATTGTCTTATCATAAAACAAAGTAGAAAATGCCATACATACTAAGTCTACTTTATCCAAATGGAAAGAACAACATATTTACATGATCGTTCCTCACGTCAATTATTCCATTACATTTTATTTATTGTACATTTATTTTATAATATTCTTCTTTAATCCGTTTAAAATCTGCTGAAAAACAGTTTAAGTCATTCTTTTAATTTTCAGAATCTGATAATGAAAAAAAAAGAAAGAGCTGAACAAGCGCTAAAGAGTTTCAAAATCCTAAGAAATACCCATATTACCATAAATCACGTCTGGAATGCAGACATTACTAGCATTTTCTACAGAAAGACATATCATTTATTGTTTTATCAAGAAATAAAGTAGGAAATGCTATAAACTTAGTCTCGTTTACCAGAGTTTATAAGCTAATTGTTGTCATGATCAAATTTAAAAGTCGGACGAAAGCAGACAGACGGCAGACATATGGACTGTAGAGGTGAATGTACTCCTTCTTTGATTATTAGATTGCTGTCGTATTCGTAACATCATTTCTTTCCAAATTTTACAAAAAGAAACCTACATTAGTATTTTGAATTAAAATCCATTGTTGGTTTATTTCATTTCAACATCAAACCTGTGTTCACTTTAGTAGGGGATTCGCTGTACAATGAAGAAAAAATATCACCTTTCTTGTTTTTGCAGTCTTGTCAACTAATACAAATACTTTAACATACTGGTTTAAACTAACAGGTCAGAACACTTCCAGCGAAGATGTTAGACAGTGAGACTCCTAGGCTAAGCAAAAGACCTTTTCTTCGATTAACCAACAAATCATATGTTAATTATACTGTTTACTTTGGACTTATTATGGTTAGTACAAACAATTATTTCAATTACAGTTTCTCAAAGAATTTTAAACTTAATTTGAACTCAAAGATAACGTCTTTATTCCTAGGTATTACAGTTTTAACATCAATAAATATTCAAGGACGACACATGCGGGCGTTTTTTGTTCTACGTCATCCGTCAATGACAATCAAATGAAACACCAGTAATAAGGAATCCGGGAGTACTCAAGGGGCCCATTAAACAGTCTAAGCCGATGGAAATCATATTTGTTGCCATTATTTGTCTGTTGAATTAAGAATACTTTCATTATTTCTGACACGAGTTCTTCATTTTCAAGTAATATTGAATTTTGTGGCGTACATTTGAAGTATCACTGACTTTGAAATGATAGGTTATTGTCGTCTTAGTCGAAATGTAGCCAGATATAAATTAAATAATGCACTTACTTGATTTTCAAAGAGAAATACCAAGCATAAGGGGGTTATTGTGTGGGTGTCTATTTCAACATAGGGTCAACAGTGGTGAGCATTAAACAAAATTAATTGTTTTAGACAGTTTGAAGGTGGCAGTTAACAGAATTGGAAGACTTTAAATTTAGTTGAAAACCTTTCGTCGGTATCTTTGTACCAGTTTTAAAGCGAAAACTCAGTTGATGGACATTCTTTTCTTAGATCTAGCTCCTTAAAGTATATGTTTATACTACAGTCAGGAAATATTTGTTACTAATGCTGAAATATCGACGACCAATCATCTGGATAGATTGTCAACGCATTATATACACCATCTTATGATACACTGGGCAGCTCTTTCGTAATAAAAACTAATATGAAAAAATACATGCAGTTTATAGCGCACATTTGCACAATTATTTCCTATATGTATTTCAGCACCCAATCTTAGGCCACATATTACAAAACTATTTCCCATTTGTGATTGTGAAACTGAATTATTGCATACCTCAGTACAGGACCATCGTTTGAAGTCTTTTATTTGCAACCAGTCAAGTACTTAAGGCTAAAACTGCAAGGAAAATAATAGGGATTTAGTCTTTTTGACTTATGACTCACTGATTTTTTTTTTTACATTGGCGTTTGGCATCCTTTGTAAACATGAGAACAGTTTCTGTAATACAAAGAGAGCTTTTTGTCTTTTCAGTGTGCGGAAAATCTTTCTTAAAACGAGCATCGATTTACAAGGAGATATTCTGATTTGATGGGTGGCATTGTTTAATTTGGTAAAATGGCACAACATCCCAAGGTACTCGTACATGCTTGTTGTTTGATTATTCCAGATTGTAGTTTTACTAAGAAGTATAGAGATACGTATAAAAGTTACACTGTAAAAATATTAGGAGATA
>JAUMHA010253924.1:0-15247 GCA_032359765.1 Saxidomus gigantea | reverse complement strand
ATGACAATTGTTTTCTTGAAATTGAAAATTTTCTTTTTTTATCGTAACTTGTCCATCTGGAGTGCAGTCGCTTTAAGGTAGAGGCCAGTGTTTTCTCTAAAATCTTCAAAGGTTTTATTTTTAAAAAAACTGTACATTTTTGGGAAAGTCTTTCCCGGTTCTAAACAAGTCAAACAAAACAAATGCTGTAACTCATTATTACAGAAAGAAATAGTATAATGAATATAATAAGATGCCAAACCTTTCATCAGTTCTTGAACAAGGCTTACACCTAGGGTTAGCACGTATACCAAAAAGATTTGTTGCATTTTATGCATCATTCTCTGCTTTAGGGAGTCATGTCACTGATTTCTCATGTCTGTCTTCAACTTAATTATATGTTTTTACATGTGCTATGATGTTTTGCTTTCTATCCATACACTAATGGTATTAATATTGTGGAAATTAATGTTTGCAAAAGTCAATGACAATGTTCACTCAATCAGGGAACAATGTTTAAAACGCAATTCATTTGTTTGGTATAAGGGGCTAACCCTAGCTATAACACTTGAAGTTTTATTACATTTAATGACGTATTTAATTTTGTAACCATTTACGCTATCATTTTTCTTTTGATTCCAAACTGTACATACATTCTTTAAAGATTTTGGCGAATGAAATTGTAGCCTTTGTCATGCGCTTCCTTACTGCCTTAAATTTCGTATCTGGGCATTGTCTTGAAATAAAACCTTATATTTTAGTCCGCATTCTAGATTTGACCTAATACACTCGTAAACACCAAAAGTAGTTATTTTCACTCGTGGCTGCGCCACTCGTGAAAATATCATTTCTGGTGCCCACTCAGTGAAATTATAACGTGATATTACACCAAAACAATCAATTATCCTCTTTATACATGTAGGTAAGTGTTACAACAAGAAACTAGAGTATACTCTGGAGGCTTCATTTCTTTAGAAATCATAAGCGAACACGAAGTAAATGTGTATGGCCACTAGGTCTTGATTGAGTTCGAATAAAGGCCTAATCCGAAAAGAAACTGAGCCACGCCATCGGAAAGCCTGCTATAGTTAAGCTTGTTTACACTCTCGTAGCCACGGTTTCTGTTCGATTACAGCTAAACCTTTATGGAATGCGTATGCCAGCAAGATATGTCATATTGGGTATTGGCGAAACCAGATCTAAACCTGCGTCAAATCATGGGAGAACGTTCTTAATTTGTTACTGCTTATTCTAAGACAACCACATTTTTGAGCAGTCAGAATCAAATCATCATAAAGTGTATATGACAACATAATTTCTATCAACGTTGTTGTTGTGTGTATGGTTAGACAGCATCATGAGTAAATATGGCAGGTCAGAAAATGATCAGATTCGCAATATATAATGTTTTCTATAGTTTACGTTTTTAACTCATTAGGTTGGGCTTTGATCTTCGATTCATTTGTCCAGCATTCATCAACAATTACTTTGTTTTCAGTTTAACATCCACAAAAGTTATCTTAATCAAACGTGGGTATGATGTATAATGCCACAAAAGTTTAAATTTAATTATTATCAAGATTGGTAAATTACAAGAGATATTGTCCCTGAGAGCTATGATAGGTGGATTTGACCTTGGGTTAGGTTTAGCATTTTTTTTTTGATGACGACGGCCAACTCTATTTAGTTTGCCTCCATTCTCTCAGGGAAGCTAATAGACCATAATTATGCGTCTCTTCGTACTGAATTTTCAATGTTGACTTTTTGCCTACATTATACAACTTTAACTTAGTTCAGCTATACACAGATGGGTGATATAGGGGAATGATGGCTCTCCTTTTTATATATTCCCCTTGATCTGTTCGGCGTGGGATACCAATATATTTTATTTGTTTGTTTATAGATAACCATGTTACTTCAGCTAAAAATGATTTCAGAACGTCAAAACTTATGAACAAGAGGAATCCATCGATGCATTTCATCAAAAAGAGTGCTTTTGTTTGTTTTTCTATAGATGTGTTACTTCCCGGTCTATTGATATGTAGGTACTTGAGCTATTCGTTGACATTTTCGCCAATTATGTTTTTTTTAATCTCTAAACGTCAGAGATACTTCTCTTGTGGAGGATCGAAAGTATAGGTACATGGAAGTTAAGTTTTAAAACAACAGATGGAAATGAAATGTATTTCACATACGGTTATAAATAGAAAGAATATGAAAGACAATAAACCTGTTTCTTTAAACAAATTCTGAATACAATGAAAATTGTTGTATATACTAGTTTCTCTTTATGTGTTTATTTGAGTGTGAATACAATTTCAAATCTCAATTCATGTAGTTTCGTAAAACAGGATCAATTGCTTAACATTTTATATAAAAATCAATGGTGAGTTGCCAAATTTAGAGTTTGATTATTGATAAACATGAGATAGGGGTCATTTTCACTGCTTTCGGGGGTATACTTAAAAAAGTGTCCAATACTTATAAATAAGGCTGGTAGCCTACCTTTTTCTGACTTATTAGGTATTACCCTAACTACAAACCAAATTTCATAAAATTCTCATTGCTTGAACAAAATGATGAAACTGTAGCGATCGTCTTTAACATGCATTCAAAAGATTCGTGCGATAGAAAATTAAAGTTTGAAACTAGATTGCGAATCCGTTCAGTTCTTAACACGCCTAAAGATGGTATTTACGGCGACACAAGGAAAGGTGATAATACTGTAATTTATGTACCGCAGATTGAGTCCTGTTTTATAAAGAGGTTTAAGTATTAAAAAAACTTTGTATACCATATACATGTGATCTTTATTGAGGCGTTTTTTGTATCAACTCGCCTGGCACAAAGTGCCATGGTGAGCTATAAGGACCAATTACCGTCTGGCGGATTAAACTTCTATTTCTGTCTTGTGCAGCAGTATTTTCTGCGCAGGAATAAATAATAGAGAACTCAAAAGGAGCTATTTCCATCTCCGAAACTCCACTTACTACTCCTTTTGCTTTAATCCATAGAAATAAAACGTAGGCATAGTATAACACCATATAAAACATTATTGTATAACTTTCCGATAACAAATTGTGCTAGAGACACTTTCTAGTAACTGACCAGATTACGCCGCCTTCTTCTTCAGACGTTGCTCCCTAAATTTATATGATTCTAAATGTACAAAAGTAATCGCATCTGATGGAATCTGTCATGATCAATCTGTTTCAGTCAGAAAATTTTTGTCTTCTATTTGAATAAAACTAAGGAGTGTAGTGAAAAGTGAACTCATACTTATGGCACTATACATCATTTTTATCGCATCAGTGTTTATCTTTCATCAAAATAAGATTATTAAGAATTTTACTCCAAACACCTGAGACTATATCCTGATTGAAATGCGCTTAAAAGGGTATGTTCGTTGCCGATACGTATGCGGCAACTAATATTGATATATATCAAGGGTTCAACGCTAAACAGGCGCAAGTCCTTCTTTATTTCAATAAGCTTACGATTGTTTTGCGCTGAATATGCATCGTGCATCTTCAAGGGTTAGAACACAATTAAGCTGGAGCAAAGAGATTATGTTGATTACAGTCTTTCAATGTTCGATTGTTAAGCATGTTTAATTTTTCTCATGTATGTGCAACTAATTTGACAGAAGACTGATGATCGACCTTACTAAATGAATACTAAACACCTATTACCATTTTCATATGCATTCTGCAAGACATGGCGCCCTTGTTGTGATGTACACAAAGTATAATAAGTGACTTAAACTTGAACATATATCGTCGATTTTAAGGCCTTTTGTATTCTTTGTGTCTGTCGAGCTTCATGATAGTTTACACAATATTAACATGAAATCAAATGCGTTTTGGAAACTTTTGTCGTTTGCTGAGTATTTTTACACAAGTTTGGACTCTATGGCTTAAGAATTCTCTTCATATATTTTGGTTTCTGTAAAAATAATTTGCACCACCAAGGCTTTCGATGTTTTAATAAAACTGTTAATTAATGATTTTAAAGTGTAATTTATTTTCCGTTTAGTATGTTAAGTTGCAATCAGCCAGACGTTCATTCATTAGAATTAATTTCCATTTAATAATAGAGGTCGAGTTTTCGACCCCTGACACTGATTAATCGGAAAGCCTGTAATTATGTGTGTCATAATTATTAACAGTTTTTTACAGAAAAATGTTTTCAGCGAATTGTGTGAACTCAATGATTAAATTATAGTTAATTCATATTTGATGACAATACCCGTTATTCTTTGGGAAGGTTCACATAAAAGTTCCAGGACATGGTATCACCTAGTGTTGCTTTGGCACACGCTGAGCACATCTGAATGACGTTTTTACACAAATGCTATCTTCTTCACTTAAGAGCCGAGGTCTACCAGGTGGTATTTCCTGCTTTCCGTAATTAGTCTTGTAGTAGTTTTGCATAATGAGCAGGGCAAAAGAAGATTTACATATTACCAGGGTCTATGACTGGTTGGTTGGTAATAGGAGGGAGTGATCTAGTAATGGATTCCCGAAGAATCAAGACTGGAGTGTGCCTGTGCTAAGCATCGATTTTTCGTAACAACCTCAGATTATCTACTTTAAATGTGTGGTATGAGTTTAGTGTGTATTGTTCTGTAATAACAACCTTTTACTAAAAGGTGCTGCTTTGAAGCTGCATATTTCGCCAGAAATCCGAGAGGATATGATATGTTGTGAGAAACTATTTGGACAATAAAAGCACACATTGCTGTGCCAGATTTTATTTTACATCGGAAACGTATATAGTCAATTGAACATAACACGCTGAAAAAGATTTCTCTAGTATTTTTATTGTTACGTAGACACAACTGTTTATTTCATACATTAATGAAATTAAAGATTTATAGAAAAGCTACAAACACCAGTTTTTCTCCTCTACCTAAAACTTTATCCAAATCACGAACGAGGTACGATACTTCTGTACAAGTTGAACATATAGTATCTTTGTCATACTAATTGAGTAACACGCTAACCTGGCGTAGTACTACAACTTAATTCAGTATATGAATAAATGAAAGGAATTTAGCTTCTAGAAATGTTTTGTGAATGCCAACAGTATTAAACGAATTTGTTGTAGTAAAATATTGAAATGTTTAGGGCAGCAAACCTCCGTATATGGTGTCGATGAATTACTTATATAGGCTTTAAACTGTGTACATGTAAACGTTTTTCAAATTACATGCATGACTTGTCAATATAAGAGTACAGAAAAATTATATCGTAAAGATAGGCAGAGCTGTCACTGTAGCTGTCGAAACAGAATTTATCCTAGAATAGTAATAAAAAAGGAAAACATATTTCACGAATGTTTTTTGAAAAAGTTTACATGAAATGATGATTACGTATATACACACACATTCATTTCATTAAAAAAATGTGAAAGTAATGTAATGTACAGTCAATTTATTTTACTTGCTGTTCATGTAACTGATCGGAGAAGAAGAAAAATCAAGATTTCCATCTTTTACTGTAACGCTACTACATTTTGAAGGATATACAAAATAACGCATAGAAAGTTGCCTTAGATTGTCACTTGACGAAATGACAGGCATAGTGCACACCTTTTGAAGATACTTGTAGTTGAGTCATTTTGGAAATGTTTCAAACTACAGCTTTTAAAGAGAAGGTAGAGCTGTGCAATTCCACACGCATTACCATAATATTATATGAATTCGAGAGTTTTAAAACCCATAAACAACTGTGTCATAGAAATATAGCTATATTCGTATACAGGAATGTATAGAACTCGAAGCCAGCAAAACAGCAGTCATATTAAGACATCAGTACATACTGTATATTCATGTACAAGAGCATCAGTCAAACATCATGTAAATGTGAGTTCGGTACCTAGACAAATATTACCATTAATAATTTTAGCAATATAACGATCCAAACAAATTGACAACAGATGTATGAAAACACGATTTTAGTATTAAAGCTGCAAACTCTAGTTTAATAAGAAGGCTTTCGTCAAAGAGTTCCAATACTTGTTTGCATGTTACAACATATATGGTTGCCATCGTTTCCTTGATTCCAGAGTAAATGACCAAACGATTTAGTCGTTATGTTTATGCGTAAAGTATTGTCAGTATTTTCAAAAATATTTAAAATTCAAGATGTATCCAAATTAATTGAATATAAGTTATTTAAAAGTTACACAACGGTCCCGTTGTCATTAATTACAATACAAATTACATGTTAATTATATAATTTCTTTTGTTTCTTTCAGTTATAACATATCTTTGTTAGAAGGTCTCCAACGACGAACCATCATTTCTGTTTTCTTCATAGGTTCCGGGTACTTAAACCCATTCCATACTGGTCCTTTACCTTTCGCGGCACCATACACTCCGTTCAAATTTGAATCGAAGCAATCTTTATACCACCAGGCTCCGGTGTAACGTTCTGCACAGTTGTAAGGCGCGTAAGGCCAGATGTCATTATCTTTGTCATGTGTAGAAAATTTCTGACCATTATGGCGTGAAAGACTGTCCCTGACATTTCCACTGTAACCACCAACAGAGAGTTTATATTCAGAATCGATATCTCCAACTGAGAAAACATTATACTCCGCGTAAGCAGCCTCACCATCTAGATTAACCAGATTTACTCGTAACTCGTACCAACCCTGTTTGGATATTGAATGTATCTGCTGGTTTCCGAGCCAGTGATTGTCGCTTACATTTCCAAATCCGATCTGGTACTCTTTCCATGTCTTGTAAAAATCGCTAGCATGTGTTCTTCTTTGTATAACGGTCCATCCGCCGTTTGTTGTATCCATATCACATCTTACAGGAAAACCCAAAGTTCCCTCAGGGTATATGTTGTAGACACCCGTTGTACTATGTCCTAGTCGCTGAATATCTTGACAGTCCCGGGTTTTGGAGAAGGAATCTAATGTTCCAAGAATGTTTTCAAACTTTTTCTCATGTGCATTTAAAAGTTTGGTTATATTTGTCAGCATCTTTTTATTTTGCTCTTCGCAGTTTACGGTCTGTTCTTGGCTAGAACAACACTCATTAATGTTAATGACAGGCCTGTCATTGTGTTCCCCGTTACTTTTGGAAACAAATTGTACGAATACAGCAAACAGAAAAAGTGTAAACTTCATCGTTGCGTGTATTACAAGTTAGTCTTAATTTCCAACTGAATATGTCGACTTACAGCTGCACGACTGACGTAAGGTGCAAAACGTCTTGAATATATCTTGTTCAAAAGTATCCAATTATATTTCACACAGTAAATAAGTAGGCGTGCCAATTCATTTCGCTATTCTAATGTTCATTTAAAAAAGCTAAATGTACATCTATTACGTTAAAACGCCATACAAAATATTAAAAGTATGTGAAGTATGTCCAATAGATTGCCCTCGATTTGAGATATTCTGCTATTTACATTATGTATAGTGTATCAGCGAGTTTTAACAAAATCTTTGCTTTTGAAACAAAATGAAACTGTTTAAAATTGACATTTGTTTATTGGTTTCGTCAGTCAGAGAGAACAGAAACAAAGACAAACGTCAATGTATATCTACCTCTTTTTACTTCTATGATAGATGAAATGCGTTGAATATCCCACGACTTTTTGCAAATGGCCTTTCAGTTTGTCATTAGATGCTGGTTGATCTATCCGGATTACGCTTTATATTGATATCTGTTGGTAAAGTGTAAGAAATAAAATATACAATCTGTGTGCTCCAACCTTGGTCATAGAATGCCTGATTGTGAATATTGAAGCATAGAAAATTCATGCGTTCTATATTGCATTCAAAAAGCCTTTAAAAGCCTAACATTTTACGACAGTGTAAATGCATTCGTTTATAGAGGCATTCCCTACAACGAGAAGAGCATTTTCTTAAAACGTGAAATTGAGTATAATGTGAAATAGCATTTACATACGTTGTTCAAGAATAATGTCTCGTTCACGTACGGTGTGTCAGTTTAGCGACGTTTTATAAAAAGTTTTACTGAACTACAACACGCTTGATTTCGCTAATTTTACCGATGTTTGCTAGAATATTTAGCTGAAACGTTGGAGTTATGAGGTAATTCTTTTAAATACAGTATTTTTCAAGCCCAGGTTTTAGGGTAGGCTGCTTTAAAGTGTGCAACTGATCACTGCGTTGAACTAAAACCTCTAATATTGTAATCCACTTGTATACATGTTCTAGACATATAATGTACCAAAGGGTAATGTGAGCAATTTCGATAAAGTATAAATAAGCTAAATAAGAAAAAAAGCTTAAATTGGAACAAGTCATAGGAAATGATGGAATTCTTCCGCATCGGACTTAGTTTAACTAATGTAGACACTGTTTGACGAATTTGGCGATATACTGTTTACGAAAGATTTGCGTCTTTTCATAGTCAATATTTGTTGTCACTACCGACACGTTTATTAACTTAAAACTTCCTTTATTTATATTTCGCTCTCACAAGCATTATTTGCCTTTTGTCATATATAGACGTCGTAAATACCTGCAGTATTCATAACATTGCATGTCAAACGTGTTGTTCTAAATCTTATTTTCAAAAAGTTGACCACACAATTTCAAACTTTTGAAATTATCACGAGCTGTCGAAAACAAAAACATAGATGTAAAGAATTTAAAAATACCAAAATCAAACAATAACTGCGGAAAATAAAGGCGTGCCTAGTGATCTCTCTGTATAATGATAAACGTCGAATTTGTGGGACCCTTTTACTACGTTTCATCTTAAAATTCAAATTCTGTTTTATGTTGTATCAAAGTCTTCATTGTATAAATGTCATTGAATCTTCCAAGAGTAGTTTGCAAACGACAGAAGGACAGTGGGCCAAAATCCAAACAGATATAAATATTACGAGTGGTATTGTTGACAAGCATTCGTTGTCTTAATATAGGCAATGCTTTTCGTCTGATTTCTGAGATATCTCAGGTGATCAGATACCGAAAGATTCTATGATTTACTTGTGTAATAGTCTATGTTCTTAATGTCTTTAATTTTGTTGTCACATGAGCGAAATGTAAAAATCGCCTAGCTGATTGTAGGAACCGGACTCCAGTTAACAATACATTAGTTATGGATTTTATAACCAGACAATTAACTTGTTGCCACTGCTTACGTCCTCTAAGCTGTAACTCCCGGAGGAGGGTATCGCCATGTTACTAGGGATGGTGTGGTTACCTATTAGAAGTTTAATAAGTTTCGTTGGAAGTGGTTTTAAATTTAGATTATCGAATAACAACTTAACAAACTTTACGTGTGACCTTGACAATATTAATCTAAGTTTCCGACGTTACAACTAGAAAAAGGGATATAGTTACATGGACATGGACATTAATCCCCTCCGAATGCGGAAGTATACATCTTTTGACGTTGTCAATCTGTCCGTCATTCTGTACAGATAATACATAACGAATATATGGCATGGGTTTAAGAACTTGATTAAAACCTGGAAGAAATCATCACCTAGTGATTCTCTACAAATACTTCAGAACTGATAGCTATTCCTTGAAAACTAGGGACCATGACGGTGTTATAATACATATAAAAAAAACTCACATATCATATTGTGATTTGAACCCGTGGGTAGACTTTCATATAACTTACTTATAGCCTTAACCTTAAAATATTCGGTCGCATGCAAATCTAAGGTCGGTTATTCGGTCGGCAGTTTTCTTTTAATTCTTTTTTATTTTGCCTTTTCTTTTGCTCTAAAACTCTTGAAAATTCGTCTACTTGATCATTTCCTTAAACAAATGTTAGATGTTGACAGTAAAAGGGGCAGTAAATACCCCTATGCTGAAATGGTTAAAGTTCAGCGTTAATAGGCTGAAGCTCTCTTTTCATTTTATGATTAATACTTATTTATTTACCTTCGAGTTCTTACAATCCATGTCAATCGCTCTTGAAAGTCACCCCAGATATGGAATCAACCTCCAAGAGAGAGTCAGAGAGAGACATAGAGAAAGGCAGAGTGAGAGAGGGAAAGGGGGTGGGGGCACAACTTTTGTTTCGGTCTAAGATCGTGATATTGTTTTCATGTAGGCGAAGTCCCCTATAAGCAATAACAACTACAACTACAACTAGGATCTACTACTGGTATTCACAAATTTGAATCGATTTCGATCTTTCGCCCATGTGTCCCATCCGTGTACAAACGGTTTTGTCTAAGCCGGATCTAGTTTGATTTTACAATAATTGCCCACCGTAACGTGGTGTCCCTCCCGAGTCGTCTCGAATCGAAAGTAGGTGCTTTTATGAGATTCTGGACTTGCAACAAACTACAATGACAGTCATTGATGAGCAAAACACGGATAACAATATCTAGGTGTAGTCGCAATGACAGAGGAAACTATGAACTAGAAACTATGTCGGCCTCACTTAGTTTTTTTTATAAACTGCATGGTTCAAAGTGTTTCCTTATGAACAATATTGCAATGCTGGAGATGTGAGCTATAGTGATACTCAGGTGGAAGTTTTCTGCTTCAGTGTCAACAAACTTTTGGAACAGGTACAAAGTAAGTGAAATGTGATGTAAGAACAAGCTCCTACCTTCTATCGCCATTTCTATCCGCCATCTTGGTATGTCCCTCCCGTATCACAGAACATCGTACCGGTGTCACGTATATGGTTATATATAATTATAGTGTGAATTCAGTCTGCGAAAGAAGTTGATTTTCAATGTTCAGCTTTGGAGGGTTTCAAATTATTATGAGTACATAACAGCTTATAACTTTTATATCCACCAGTTACTCAGGTGAGCCATATAGGGCCATCATTACCATCTTATTCCCCTTTACCTGTTCGCCGAGATTGCAGTTCATAGAGTTAGTTTTTTTTAATAACCATATAGCGTGTTCCTTTTTTTTACAAGTCATATAGTATAATAAACACTGTTCTGTAGTTACTATCTGAAAGATTTATCAAGGCGAAGTTGTTCTTTTGGTGACAAAACTTATAAACAAAAGGAATACATCTATGTTTTACGTACTATCTTGATCATCGGTAAGATACAGTTAAAGGTGTTTTTCTTTTTAGTGTTTATCTGTTGTGTCTTTTTCTTTAGTTGTGTTTCTTCCCGGTCTGATAATATGTACAGGTTATGGAGAAAACGTAACCCCATTCGTCGACATTTTCTCCAATCGTGTCTTTCTTATTCTCAAGGCAACACAAATACGTTTTCGTTGCGGTATAAGGAAGTAAAGTTTCATTTCAATAGATGCGTATGGACTTGTTTAAGAGACAATTTAATGTAGAATATATTGTATCAAAGCAGTTTTTGTCTTAGAAAGGTATTTAGTATAGCTATAGAATCAGCGTACTAAATTATTACATCCTACACTACCATAAAGAAAGTGTGTTTGACATTTGTAACAGAGTTACACAGAAAAACTACGGTGAAAGTTTTAATAAGACTACAAGTACAGTACTTGTAATACATAAATTAATAAAATTATCACCGAGCCTCTACTTTTCATGAATTGCAGAAAAAAATTGATATCATCAACATGCGAAGTATTAATGCATTTCAGCGTTTTGTCCTGTTATTCTAAAGTGCTGGTCAAATACTTAGTAAAACCATTTTTCATTACACTGGGCATTTTATAATGCAATTGAAACCTATAGATACTTTTTCGAGGAAACTTAAATGTGCAAATGGTGTAGCTTCTGCTAATGTAGTTGAACAATAATAACACTTCAATAAGTAAAAGTAAATAGTCTGTCAGTAGTTTTTACCTTTTTGTTTTGTTTGTATGTAAGTTTGTGACAGAGTGTCATTGATCAATTTTAACATGCATTGATGGATGTACTTAGGTATTTTTGATAAGTTTTTATATTTCAATATGTAAGAATGATCAAACAACGATAGGCGCGGGGACAGGCCATGGTTCTACTCTTGGACATACTCCTAGTTTTCACCAATATCTTTTATTCCACTAAGTACAATATACTTGTGTTTCACGTCAATTACTCGTGAAAAGAAAACATATTAGGAGAAAGGCAAACACAAGTTTAGTAACTGTTACATTTCAAATTCGATCAGAAATGACAGGGTTACATTTCACTTGTCAGGAAATATTTGCAAATTTTACTTGACATTAAAGATCCGTCTTCTTGAAAGAATGCTATGCTTAACCTTTACCATGTTGATTGGAACTTATTCTGCCGTTGCGACCAGTGCAGATCATGTTCAGCCTGCACATATGTGCATACTTATTTGCACTGTTTGCTATTATGTTAATTGATTATCAACGAACTCCCCTTTAATCAATTTATGGCATATTCTTAACTGAAAGATGGACCAGTCCATTTTAGAACTTCTTCAGAGTAGGGTATTATGTCTAGTTTACTAGTGGCTGCTTGTTTAAGTTATACTTCCCTTCAAAATGCACAGCAGAACCCCATGAAAATATACCTAGCACAGATAGAGGGCGGATTTTGATTTTTTTGGCTAGGATAGTCAAAAAAGATTGTTAAAGATTTCCTCTATATTCAGTACGATTGAAACTGTTATACAGATTCATATGTTTAGGTTATAACTATGGCAATATTCATTGTTCTAGGAGTATAGATCGTTGATTAAAGTCCCAGTATCAATTACGGAATAACGAATTTACAGATAGAATTGTCTATTTAGGTCACATGGTGCATGTGTATTAAGGTCATATGGTGCATGTCTGTTTAGGTCACATGTTTCATGTCTATTAAGGGTCCATTACACTTCTGAATGGCATGAAATAGAAATAACAGTATGTGATCTACAGATACATTGTATGTGTTATTGTGACCAAAAAAACAAAAATAATATCAAACAGGGAATACCACGTACCAAAAACGCAGCCTCCCCAAAACGAGCCCCACAGCCTGTTCAGATGAAGTATCGTTTAAAACTTTCTTCTCGTTTCATTATATTATATGAATGTATTTTTTATAAAGTGTGTATAAACTGGATATCCTTTAGAATTGTGTATATGTCTTCAAATTTGAAACAGTGTTTATGATTCAAATGCTTCTTCTGTACGATTTTAACATAATGGATAGCTTAGGCATTTGCTGAAGTGTTGCAAGATCATCAAAGTCTGGCTATTAATTGAAAAAACTTGAAACTAAGGGTCTTGATATTGTGATTTCTGACTGTCAGCATTTTGAAAATGGTCTCTGAAAATAAATAGAGAGCATTTGGTCCTAAGAAACTCAAATTTGTTTTAACCCTAACCTGGTCATTGCAACTTGGAATATTGAGACAATTTTTATATAGATAAAGCTAAGGCCTTGAGTCCCCATAATTATTAGATAGGTCTAGTATAAACAGTAGGTGCCCCATAATCATTTTATGGCGAAGGTCACAGGAATCATAACTATAACTTACTAGAGAATGATTGTGTGTAGTGGCTTAGACTTTTATTTGAGGTTTGTCATCCCTATTACTAATAAGGTTAAGGTCACTGTACCTTGAATATTAGATGATATCCTCTCAATAACACTATGTCAAAGGTCAATATGTTTTAAACGATTTTCAGTCCGTAACAAGAAAGGCTTTGGCTTACTGCTATTTGAAATGAAGGTTGTCGTGACTAGTAGTAAATTTAGGTGACCCCTTCAGCCTGAAAGTGAGGGGACCTCATAACTGAAATCATTACTGCCGCCCTTAAAAGAAAGAGTGATGAGGCCCTCGAGAGAAAGATCCTAGACCATCATGAGTGTGTGATGGGGAAGCTGAAACACGTTGACGCTTCAGTCTAACTTTCTTAGATGTCACACTGATTTCTGTCCAATAATGTCTGCTTTGGTTTTCAGACCAATAATGTCTGTCTAGATGTCGCCAAATATATTGCTAGCCAATACAACGATTAACTAGACAATTGGAAAATGCCAGTCTGACTAAAGTAAAAGATATTCTGAAAAGGAAGCCTCATAGCGAAGCGTATATTGTGGAGATGTACAATTGTCAGATTGGGAAAATGTTTGGTCCAAGGAAGAAATTGGGAACAGTGTAGATTGTAGAACATAAACAATTAACACATTTGATTTGTTTTAGGTAGTGCTATGGAGCCATTGTATCACAGTTGTAGCTACATGCAGTTTGTTAAAAGATCTGAGGTCTAGAGTTTGATTCCCACCAGTGCCATGCATGTTTCGGGTCTTAAGAACTGCTCTGACTACAAGATGCTGCTACGATATGGTGTGTTTCATCGTAAGTCCGATAGGGTACGACATGTTATTAGGCCAACAATAAAATGTTTGTTTCGGGTCTCCTTGCCAGGAAAATTATGGTCGGTCGGGCGACATCTTTTTTTGGTTTGCCCTTTTTGATCTGAAACACATTTTTTTTATCACTTTCTTATATAAAAAGTAAAAAGTAAGATCGGTCGGGAGACCCGAAACACACGTTCTGTATGCCTAAATACTCTATCTAGACGATAAAACATACTTTGTACATTGCGCCGCAAGTTTCTGTTTTGCATTGGCAATATAAAGCCTACTGAACATAAAACACTGACGATTTCTCTAATATTTTTATTGCTAACAAGACACAGATTGTTTACATAAATTTATAAAATTACTGATCTTTTAAAAAGCTACAATCACCAGTTTTTTCCCCACTGTCTACAACTTTATCAAAAGCATAAACTTGATGTGATGCTATCAAAACTTGAACATAGAGCAGAAATTTGCAAAAAAGATTTGTGTAATATACTGATTAAGCAACAATTTGACCTGGATTTAGACATATAAATGGAATAAAACAAATAGAAACGTAAATTCTAGAAATGTTTTTTGAATGTCAAGAGTATGAAAACGAGTAACAGAAATTGATCGGCAGGCTACTAACAATTACGAAATTATTCTTCATGTGTTATGGTGTCAATTAATTACCTCTTTAAGTTTTCAACTATGTACATGTATATGAATTTCAAATATCTTATAATATATTATTATGGCATATCAGAAAGGGTATCCAGATTTTTCACACCCTAGTCGTTTCTCCTCTAGTCATTTCTCCCCTAAGATGTTTCTTCCCTAGTAATTTCTCCCCCAAGGCATTTCTCACCTATATCTGGATTAAACTGAGCACATTGAGGTGTTATTTACTACCATTACTGTTTCATGTAATTAATTCAAACAAGTACTGTAGGAAACGTTTGAATTTAAGTCAGAATTTGAAGTTACAAAGGCCCGTATTCTAAGTCGAAACTCAAACTAACCCTCAGTGAGTTAAGTAGTTGTAAGTAGGTGTAATTGCCTAAC